>JABEVN020004404.1:0-13702 GCA_013146195.2 Codonopsis lanceolata | reverse complement strand
CGAAGCCTCGAGAAAGCGACTTAGTTAAAGCTACAAGACATTCTCTCACTCCGTGATGCGATAAAGTCAAAGAAACTACTTTATTGAGCAGACCACCGGTTGCATCGGACATCGAGACCTACTTTTCGAGACTTATCAACACGATCGACGGACAACAAGTTCCAAGATCTACGGGACTAAATCTTTGCCTCAAGCAGTCAAAGATCTTATAGACAAAAATCTCTATCCGATAGACTTCAACAACTATATCTCTAAGCGGATAGAAGCGTGACGACCCGACCCGGACCCGAGATGGAATCACAAGTCAAGTCGTCCAAATAGTACAACAAGACATGCAAAGACTCAATTATAGGAAACGGCGTGGCCTAACATTTCGAATGAAGCGCGACTCGGCACCAAAGGCGGAATAATTTAAAACTTTTTACACGATATAACAATTAAGACAATTATACCAAATCATCGGCGACTTTACTAGGAACCCAACACTACACGTTCATGCAAATATACCTCGGCGGCTATAACATGCGAAGAACAACATACTTAAATAAGAGCTAAAGTAATGCCCGGCGGAAGTTTTAAAGCAGATGAACCATAATACTGACTATACAAGGCTCGTACATGCTTGACACACAAAATAGGATACATGAACTACAAATAAGGACAATAAATCCAAATACACAAAGTTCCCAAGAAAAGTCTATATGACTTGCTATACCAGCGTCCTTACAAATAGAACAAAACAAGGGCGTCTAAAACCACAACCTCGTCGCGTGCGATCACGGACAAGCGAAATCTGCTACACCTCAACGGCGGTACAGGCGGCTCGGATAAAAGCGATGATAAAAGGGAGGGGTAAGTCATAAAGACTTTGTGAGTTAACAATTATGCATGTCATGGCATCATGACATACATATCAAGATATCATTTTTAATATCAAGTCAATCAAAGCGTTCATTTAGTAAACACTTAAAACACATATCCATGGTAACACGTTGTTTCACATAAGTGATATAAAAAGTAAACCACATATAAAGAGGATATGATATGAGACCGGTGCGCTACGTAGCTCACCCAATACAGGCGTTAACATTCGTGCCAATGATACTGTGATTAGTGTATCAAAGTACCGAGGCTCTCTACTCGGGTACCAAGCTCTCTCCTTGGTACTTAGACTTTCCAATGTGCTCTCTTGGTTCTGCAAGGTGCTACTTCCCCACTTGTGGCCAGTGGATGCGTGTGTGATAAAAACCGGTATAACAACCCATCACTATCATGAGTCCCATAACTCATGACGGCGATGCATTGTCACCTGCAGACTCAATCAAATATGCCAATTTGGACTCATGCAATGCCAAGTAGATGTTTACTCGTCATAAAATCTCAAATAAGGAATAAGTTCGACAAGAGCGAACTTATTGACAAAATAGTTGTTTACTCACTTAAGGAATCACACAAGAATTCGACAAAGGCGAATTCAACATGTCAAATAGATACATTAATCTACAACATGCTCTCAATCATGCATTTACTTCACACGATCACATAAACCGCATAAGAACTCAATCGAGTCTTAAAATCACATAAACCTCAAGGCATAAGCATCAATCCATCTCAAAGTATCGAAAGCTAATTCATTAGTCTAACGAACTACATTAAATCGTAGGGATTGATTGTGGAGTCGTATTGTTCATAACTCCCTAATTTCAACTCCGGTGAGTTTTACTAAAATTCAACCAAGAAGAGTATTGATACTATATGTATCACATTGCCCTTCTAAGTTCTCCGATCATTTAGAACTTGATAACTAAGCGCGTTCATGTTCTCGAACTAGCCTTAAACACAATCTCGAGTTTCAAACCTAGTTTCGGTGATTTTGTTAAACTTGAATTGAACAATTCTTTCACAAGAGTTATTCCCAAGCTTAATACAAACAACATTCATGCTTTAATAAATGTCAAAATCATAACTTCATAAAGATTTCATAAAATCATACTCACATTTTATATGTTGAATTGAAGGTTGTGTCTTCAAAAGATGTTCACAATCAACATTAAAACAACTATAATGAAGGGGTCATGCTATTTTGTTTAACATGAAAATCTCAGAATTGTCACTCACCTTAGTCCTATGATTAATGGAGGAAAGGTTGATTAAAGAGGATTCTTGTAGAGCGATCAAGAGCTTCGATTTGGCGGTCTCGGTTAAACAATCGGACCACCGGATCTCAGGAAATGGTCCTTCAACCTAGGGTCTCCTCCATGGACGAAATTAGCTTAAGTCTCACGAGTTCTGGTTTTAGATGAGCTAAAATGGCTGGAAGGGCTGAACTTGTGTTTATATACCTCCCTCAAACTCCCCAATCCAAGTGAATGGGTTAAGAGACTTCTAATTGGCCAAGGCATGCTAGCCTTTGATAAGCCATGATCGAGGGTCAATAAGGGTCCTAGACAAGTCAACAAAGGTGGCTTAGACTCACCAAGGTCGCCAAGGCAAGGGGTTAAGGGTCAATAGCAAAACATCAAAAATCTCACAATCCAGATTTGGAGGATGTGGTCGCATCCCCTTCTACCCATGCGACATGAGGTCTCTTTCAGTGCACTTTTGAACATGCTCTCAAAGCATCTCATGCGAGCCAAGGCCAAATGCAATGCGACCGCGAGGCTCGACCCTAAAGTTGTCCTAAACATGTCCTAAACATGTCCAAACTCAAAGGCAACAATCCTAAGGTATAACCAAGCCCAAAACAAGTCGAAGCACTCAAACACATCAGAGACATGTTAAAACATGGCTGAAACCACTTCGGCAATGGCCAATGAATCAAACACGAATCAATCCCAACTTAATCTAGGATAGAATGAACATGTATTAGGCTTGTTAAATCATGGTTATGGCTTGTATTCAAGCCCTAGAACTCAACTGCATTTCTCGAGACGAAATGAAGGCAATACAAGCAATGATGTACAACCTTAAAACACAAACGAAGCAACGAAGCTTCAAAACTCCCAACCAAGCATGAAACAACTAAGATGAACATTCTAAGTCATAATGCAAGGTACTAAGACTCTCATGAGAATTATTAAGGTGCTAACACGTTAATACGAACACCCGAAACAACAACAACATGGCATGCAACGCATGGAAGACCATTACTCTCTTATGGCCTTAAACAATTCAATGCAAGCAAGATATGAATGAAATGAAGTCTCAAATATGTCAAGACATATTATAAACATGTTATAATGATGACAAACATGCAATGGGTTCGGGTTCTCACAGAAACATGAAATCTTCATTTCTCAACGATCACATTGACTCCAGTCTATATAAATCCTTTCTCTTCCCCAAGATGAAAAAAAAGAGCGAAGGCATTCATAAAGACTCACAAAAACTTCAAAGAAACAGAGAGATCTACAACGAGATCGTCCTCACCAACGTATCTCAGATCTCGACACAAGATCGCAGTGAATCTATCCAGATCTTAGCAAGACACTCTCAGTGGATTGCTAGGAACAAAAGCTTGGAGAAGAAAAGAGATAGATCAGAAACTTCATATGACAAAGATCAAGATCGTGAATGGATCTAAAGATTGATGTTAGATAATGTCTAATGAAAATGAAGAGCTTTCTGTAGATATTGCATTCATATCTTCAGATTTGTATTCCTATACAAATGATGTTGATTGTGCAATAATCATTCATCATGGAAGGCTGAGTGCTCTGCACTCAATCGTTCAGATATTTCCTATCTGAACGACCTTGAAAATTCTCTTCTCATAACAGTTTCTCATTCTGGTCTCCTATTGCCCTCTTTGCCTAATAATTCATTTATGGATAATTAAGTAAGGATTGAAGTTTGAGAGGACAAGGACAGAAACTGTACATAGAATATTTAGGCTGATGTAATATGCAATTTATCTTTGAATAAATTCATATGTTCTTACAAATAATTTATCCCTCAGTCTTTATATATCTATGGGCTTTTATAAATTGATTAATATTTAGAAAAGTTATACTTTAATTGATCTCCTTAAATCTACATTTGAAAGAAGTATTAAGTGAGTTGTTGTTCTGATCATATATTCGTGTACAACCACTTAAGACTTCTCTAAATCTAAAGCCTCTCTATTTTCCGCTGCTTAAACTTTTTATAACTAGCTTTCGATTTAACTGGCAGTTTATCGACAGAGTTGATATTTCTGCTTAGAACAAGTCTGCCGTTAGCATCTACCGGCAGACATGCTCAATACACTAAACTACAGATGCCACTAAAACTACGTTTTAAATGTATCCAAAAGAAAAGTTTTTAAAATGGTATCATAGGCCATTCACCCCCCATCCTCTAGCCTATTTGAGTATAATTGTGGACCAACAGTTGGAATTCCAAATACTTCAATTCTATAAAACTAATTCTACACTAAATCCTAAGAATTTAAATTTTATATTTTGGTCAATTACTATACACAATAACAACTCACTTTGCTTTTACCACCACCACAACTTCCATAAAACTAATTCATATAATTTTTTTTGTTAGCAAGATTTTAACTTTTATCATTCATAATCTCTAACGAACACTACCACAAGGCTAAATTATATACTTTATATATTAATTAAATTGTATTTAACTATAATGTAGAATTACAATTGAATTCCACACAGTATCCAAACAATAAAATTGCTATTATTGTAAAAGCCATTTCATGTTATTTAAATTTCAGAGAATTTGAATATTCATTGAATTCAAAATCAATACATCCAAACGGACTGTAAATGTAAGTACTTCAATTCTCAAATTATTGTATTTCTTCATTTTCCTCCACATGTTCAAACCGAAACCATTAGGGTTGCAATTCCAGATAACCGTTTAAAACCGAACCTATTAGGGATCGAAACCGTTAGGGCTGGATCGAAAACAGTTAGGGTTGAATCGAAAGCCGTTTTTCATACGGTTTAGTATAGTTAGTATATACGTGACCGGTATAATTAATCAAAAAAAATTGTATAATACGCTGACAAAACCATACAAGCCTCACAATTGGAAAAAAAAAGTGTACAAATTTAATCATTAATCGGAAACTGCAAGTTTGAACTGAAACCGTTAGGTTTTTTATCAGGTAATATTGCTAGTCATTTAAAGCGAACCTATTAAGGACCGAAACCGTTAGAGCTGAACTGATTAACATCTCTACGTGGATGGTAGAAGTTTACAGATTATCCACAAATTGTGTTCTCTATCCTTACTAATAGGATTAATTGGTTTGGCAAATAATTAGGAAAGACTGTTTTACTAGTAGTTTTTGTAGGATAGATTTCTTGGCCCTACTCATTGCATGTGTTGAGATGTGAGATGGATTTCATGGCCCTACTCATTGACGTGTGCCGAGCTGTGAGGGAGTTAGACTTCGTCTTACGAATTGAGATTTATAAGACGATATCAAAAGAGACCTACATATCTATATATATAATGAAAACTTTGTCTAAATAAAGTAATTTTCCGCCAAAAATGGAAACTCTTTATTTATAGAACATAGTCAATGTATTTGTCAAATAATGAGTGGTTGGTCATGCCTTGAAATACAAATATGACTATACAATTATCATTATGCCTTAAATTGATTCACAAATTTAAAGAAATTTTTGAACATTAATTTGGAACTTGCAAATAATGAATAATTGGTTATTCCTTGAAAACACAAATGTGACTATAAAACTTTCATGAGTTATTTGATTAATGTTCAAAATTAATAAATTAAATAATAACAAAAATATATTAATATTTAAAATATGAAGTTATAATTACCAAAAAAAAACTATCAATCAAATAGTTTATTTTTGACACATGTGGATCAGAAAATTTATGAATTTTTAATGTCACTAATACAAGATAAGAAAAATCTGGATTTGAAATTATGATGATAAAATTAAACTTCCAATTACATGTGTTAGAAATATGTCTGTGCATCATATCTGCTATATTACTTGCATATTCCAAACACATTCATTTTCATAATTCCATTATAACATCATGCTTCAAGAGTGGTTAAACGAGCTACGTAACGGTTAGTGTGACAACTCTATGAACTTGATATAGGTCATAGATAGAGTCATTGTCCTTGTGCAGTCTTTGTCCTACCAAGTGTTGACACTAGTACTCAATAGTGGATTAGTATGACTAGTGCCTTGTTCAGTAGAACTCAACTCCAACAGTTTCAAAAGAAGTAGATATCTTCGATAACTACTATGCTTCAAGTCTACTACTTCAAAGATATACTTAACAGAGAGGAACCAACAAATCTTCATGCCATCTCAGAAGATTCTCATCAATTAATGTCTGCGCCTTCACGATTATTCATCAGACATTTCCTTTTATGTGAAAGAACATGGTCTTCAATAAATTATGAAGGGTGCTGTCCCTGTTTCCTACAAAAAAACTTATCTCAATAGGATCTTTCACAGAGCATTTCTTACATATTATGGCCTATACATCATGTCATATCAAACAACTTGAACCTTGGATTACACTCAAGACAAAAGATCTTCATACAATCTTTTAACCAACGGTACAAGAAATTCATCCAAATGCATCAGACTCTCCAACGGTTAGAAGATTATCCAGAATCTCAATGGATCTATTTCTTCATCAGTCTATAAAAGAAACCTCTCAGCCCTCAATGTGTATGGTGTGTGTTCACAAGTGAAAAACACAGTACCAGTGCAAAATACACAAGTGTGAAGTAGTTGTATTCACAGTTGTGTAATAGAAACACTACAACACAAATATGCATTTACAACGTTTATATAAAAACGTTTTCTATCCAAACGTTGTCGTAGGAGCCATTTTACAACGTTTTATGTAAAAAGTTGTCTACTTATAGTCTTTTACAACGTTTTTTGCGTAAACGTTGTGTTTGAATACGCTTTTCACAACGTTTTCATTAAAAAAACGTTGTCTTTAAGTTACAACGTTTTTGTTTAAACGTTGTGATAGTTTTTGACCCTACGATTTATAAATGGAATTTATTTTATTTAACAATGTTTTATTTAAAGGTTGTTATAGGCTGGAAAAAAAGGCGGGATGATTTCCCTCGACTTAGTCTAATTTCCCCCATCCAAAAGACAGCGTAAATTTAAGATAGAGAGAGCGTTAGAAGCCCTAAACCTTCTCCACCTTGTTCGTTGTTGCAACTCTTCCTCCACTCTTAACGCAATTACGTCTCGTTTGTGCTTTAAGCCTATTCCTTCTTTCAATGACGCATAAGTTTCAAGACTTATTCAATGTCTTCTTCCCCTCTTTCTTAGTCCGGTGGAAAATAGTGGTTGCTCTCATCTTTTAGGTGTGCTAATCCATGACATTGAGAAGAAAGTGCGGGAAGTTAGAAATTACTGGGTCAGGTACTAATCCCTTTACTTGGATGTGCTGGTCCGTCCTCCCCAAAATAAGGACGCTCGCCAGACAAGTTCTCTGCCATAAGTTCCTCCTTAGTTTTGAATTTAAGTTCAATTTTCGTGATTTTCTTTGAAGAACTTAACTAGTGTTTTGTTTATAGGTTATCAGAAGCAATTGGGAGTACACTAGACACTTTATTCTTGACCTACCAGTTCGAATACACAGGCAACAATTCTATAAAATTGATGGTTATTCTTTATAAAATTGATGGTTATTCTTTGTAGCAAAATTTTGAGGACACAATTAATTTCGTGAATAACACTTACTCTTCGCAACTCTACTTAGTTTTTTGTTCCTAGGGTTTGAGAATAATGAATAATGAGATTAATTTCAGCCTTTAACTTTCTAAGCATTAAGACTGAAAAATGCACCCCATGTGTTTGATGAAATGACAGAAAGAATAAATTGGAGAAATTTTTAAGAGTGAGGTTGGGCACTTGATGGTCTCTATTGTAAAACTTGTACAAATGACTTCTGGTTTTGGGAAATTACAACTACTCTCTTTCTTCTAGAATAGGGAAAGGAAAGGTGATATGCGACCCAACAAGAAGCCCAATGGGGTTTGCATGGGATAATTATATGGATTTGTGTATGTTTATTTAATGGTAAATTGGAATTATGTGATATTACTAGGTATTACTAAGGATTATTAGTAGTTAAAGTACTTGAGTCTGAGTCATATCAATATTAGCCTGTTAGGTTGTTTTAATTGTAGCAAATACCTAGTAGTGCAATCCATCATATGCTCATCTTCCATATCATAAGGATAATGAGAGTCACAATACATGTCGTGATTACCATCATAGCAACCACAACAATTCATGCACGATAACAACAACATCAGCAACAACAAAACACATATTTAGTAACTTGGCTTAAAGATTATATTAATATTTAGTTTTAAATTTATATTACATTAAGCATGGCTGATCTTTTCAGTGGTCCTGAATGCCAAAGTAACTACGACACAAGCAATCATGAGCAAGTAGTTGACCTCAGGAATGTAAACCTGACCCTTGTACTTTGCGGAGGTATGAACCACCTTAACCCTAGGGAAACAACCTAGACTTAAGGATTGTGAGATTATTGCCAAGGCTCCAGAAATCATAGCTTGGCTGGCTATTATAAAAGCACCTATTGCAATGACAAATGTTGGCCAGTAAATAAGATCTGCACTTATGCAACAACATATATATGAGCATCATGAGCAATGGTCCATGTAACTTTACACCATATTGAAAAAAATTACACTTTTACTATACTGTATCTGACTTGCCTGGAATGAATTTATAGAAAGTATTGACCACATGATGAGGAAATTTCATGAGATATGCAGCTTGCCCACTATATGCTATTAGTAATGCAGGCATTATTATTCCAGAGAAGCTAATCTATTGTATATTATAAAACATTATCATCTTGTTAATTAGATAGAACTAAATAATATATCGTTCACGTTTGGGAAAACTATTCCCTAGTTGACTCCGTTCAGTCTTTTCTACTCTTTCAATTTTTTAGGGCTTGGAAGCTATGTGCAACATCACCCTTTTAAAGTCATTAGCTAGTATTCCTATCTAAATGCTAAAGGTTAGAAACCCACAATAACCAAACAAAACCCCCAAGTAGGATTCATAAATCAATGTATGACATTTCAAGCAAATAATCACATTTCTATCATGTATCCCAAAATAGAAATTTATTCTAGCATGCTCAAAATCCTAAACATACAAGATGAAGCTTAACAACATACTTCAATTGTCATGGACATCAACCTACTCATGTTTCTAGCAAGTTCACATTTCCGAAAATATACAAAATAGGCATACAAAGCATATATGTACTCATTGACCTCACATAGCAAGCAATTTGTTTTCCTTAGGGTCAATGAGCGAAAAATTTAAAAGAAAAGTAAGTAGTAACTTACATGAAATCTTCACACAAGCAATGAAAATGAAAATACAATCCGGTAGAAGTAGACTCTTTAATAAGTTATTTGTTTCTATGGTTTCGGCTTGAAAAACGAACAAGTGTAGCCATAAAAGCCAAGAAAAATCACCCAAGAACTCACTCAATCTCCCATGATAGTCTCTTTCACGTTTTTGGAAAGAAATGACTGAAGAATGAAGTCACAAATGCTGGTTTGTGGCTTTAAAGAAGTCAAAAACCTTATTGAGACAAGTGTCCAACTAATGTGGTTGGGAAAATCTGTTTTGGTGTGTTAATCATCTCCATTAACCCAACTAAATCATACTTAAACTACTTAAACATGTTAGGATAGGATTAGGACTAATTGGGAGTGTTTAGGGTGTGTTTAGGATAGGTTTTAGTAAGGTTAAGATAGTTGTAGTCCAAAATTGGAAACATCACATTGTTGCAGAACATACTAGGTGCTCACCTAGCCCCGAAGACAAGGCAACCGCTTTGTCCCTTCCCAGCCTAGGTGTTGTACTGGAATCTACGCGATGGCCTAGTGATCGATGTATTTTATACGTCGATTTTATATGCTTCTGTGACTTGAATTAGGCTATTTCATGAGTCTTTTGAGTACTAATATATGTTTTTGGTGAGTTTTGTAAGTTTCTGATTGTTCGTGAAAATACGCGAAACCTGTGGTTTGTAAGTGCAAATTACAAAGAAAGAAAAATTGAAGAAAATAAAGTTCTGCAATGATCCTGGACACCTTGCGGACGCAGGTGCCTCGCACTTGCGACCGCAAGGTAGGCGTCCACTGCCCCTCAAGCCAAGAATCGAAGAGCCAAGAAGCATCGAGACCTGGACGACTTGGGCAGTATCCTTGAGATTGCCAAGACTGCGACCGCAAGGTAGGCGTAATGCGCGTAATTCGGGTTTTCACACGGTCATTCGATTCAATCACAACTCCCAAGTATATATAGAAGTCGATGCCGAGCCTAAGATAAGGAGGGACGGCTGGAAGCTCTCTACATAGATTTTAGGTAGTTTTAGATTGTATAACATAATTAGGTTTTGTAATTTCAAGTATTGAAGATCAAATCATGTCTTCCATCATCTTCATGTGCCGTTCATCGCCTATGATGAACTAAATCATCCCTAATCTAGGAGGTGGGAGGTAACTTGTATCGAATTTATGTTTTAATTCTCATATTTATGTCTATTCAATGCTTGTTGATTGTGTTGTTTATCAATCCCTTTATTATTTTGCTTTGAACAAATGAATGTAATCGCAAATAATAAAGGCTTAGAGGTGCGGATACCCTGCATGACCAATGCATATGTCGTATAATCGGCTCACCAACACAATAAATTGGACCTATCGAAGCACGAGAGTGATAAGTTAGGACCAGTTCTTACATGATCTAGGTGACGATAGATCATAAATCTAGGTGACAACTAGATTACGCCTGTGCTTAGGATATGGAATGGATGAATTTTGCGGGGAGGGAGATCGAACCAATTGTTCAACGACTCATATCTATTTTTAGTGAACGAACCCAAGACATTGAATGACATTATTATGAATTGAACATAAAGGAGATATAAGTGAAACCCGTAATCCTAGATTTCCACTCACCATAAGATCTTCATATTCGTTATTACTGCCTAATTAGTTAACATCTATAACTAGTAAATTAGAGTAGAATTAAACATAAAAAAACCCCCCTTAGGTTAATAATTTGCTATCTATAACCGCACTGTTCGTGATCACTTGTCTCTGTGGGTTCGACCCTTGCTTCCGAGTCTATTCTATAATAGTCTTGTACACTTGCAAGGAAATAGATAAAATAAAACATCGATCAAGTTTTTTGGCGCCATTGTCGGGGACAAGCTAGTTCATGAGTTAGTTTGTAGGTAGCGTAGTTTTTAATTTAATTTAGTTTTTAGTTTAATTTTCTGTTTTATAAAAAATAAAAAATACAAAAAGATTTTATTTTATTTTGCCTTAATAGTTAGTTGTTTTTAAATTGCTTTTAATTTTTATGCAAGGTCGTAGATCTTTAAATCCTGAATTGGTAGACTTAGATCAAGAGATAAATATTGTTAAAAGATACCAAAGATATTTTGAAAATCTAGCTTTCGAGCGATAATCAAGATAATCAATCGAGAGGATCCTCTCGGTTGATCCTACAATGGAAGATAATAACAATAATCGTAATCCTCGAAAACCTAGTTGACCCGGTCAATAGGAATCAAAGACAAGAAGAGCCTGCAAGAAGAAATATGGAAGTAGTTGTAAATCAAAGAACTATTAATGATTTTAGTAGACCTTCATTAAATGTGGTAACATCATGTTTAGTATTGCCGATCTGTTAGGAATTTCGAACTAAAAGGTCATTACTTTAATGCCATACCATCTTTTCATGGGATGCCTAATGAAGATCCTGTCAGTTTCTTAAGAGAATATGAATACATGATGAGTACTTTTCCTTTAGGAGGGTTAACTGAAGATCAAATTAAAATGAAATACTTTCCCAAGTGCATTAAAAGAATTGGCAAAGAGATGGTTTATGAACCTAACACCGAAAGTGTTTTTACTTGGGCACAATTATATGATTTGTTTATGAGCAAATTTTACAAACATGCATCTCTTACAGAGTATAGAAAACAAATCATGTCATTCCAAAATGAACCGAGGTGAAACATTCCATGAGTCATGGGATAGATTTAAAAATCGCTTATTATGTGTCCTCATCATAATTTGGCTCAACATGTGTTAGTGCTTCAATTCTATCATGGTCTTTCGCCAAAGTTTACAAACTATGGTTGATAGTGCAGTGGTGGTTCTATTAATAGAATGACACCGTAAGCATTAGAAGAATTATTTGAGATGCTAAGTATTAATTCCCAAATGTAAAAGTGCTAGAGGTAAAAATAGAGCCTATATCAATTGCAAGATAATTCAAATACACAAGCTCAATTTGAAAATTGGCAAATTCAAGAAGCATGTGCTCTATGTGGATTATATTCTCATGCTACTAATTTTTGTCCGTCAAGTGCTATGTATTCTGAACAGGCTAATGCTATGAATATGTATCCTCAAAGGCCAAGGAATGATCCATATCAATACATATAATCTGGTTGGAGGAATCATCCTAACTTTTCTTGGGGAGGAAATAAGCCTTTGCAACCTCAACAATTCCAACCTCGCCCACCACAACCTCACAGGTTGCCAAAATCAAAATCAATTGAGAATTGAAGAAGTTCCCAAGCAAGAAGTAGCAAGTAAAGGTCAAGCATCGTTGATGAAGTACATGCTTGAAGAAATTGAAAATCAAAGAAATATATAAAATTCAGAAGCAAATAAAGAGAAGAAGGGAAGTTCCTAGTCAAAGGCAAGCTAAGTCAATCACCGCTGCTTGGAGTGGTAAGGTGATAGGTGAAGAGGTAAGTGATTGATCCTTCCTCAATATGCATTTGAAGAAAATTAGAAAAAGTAATAGAAAAGAAATTCGAAAGATAGTGTTAGTGATAAAGTGATTGATGATTTAAGTAATCAAGGTAGAAAGAAAAAGAAAAAGAGTAGAGTTAGATTCCAAATAAGGAACAAGAAAAAGAAAAAGAAATTCAAAATAAAGACAACACACAGTTGAAGTAGATAATTAGATCAAGAAGAAGAGGAACCTTATGTGGCTCCACCACCTTACGTTCCTCAATTCCGTTCAAGAAGACTTATGAAAAAGAATGGACAAACAATTCACGGAAATTTATAATATGTTATTCAAAGTAAATGTTAAATTTTTGCTTAATGTTATTAAAAATATTCCGCATATGCAAAGTTTTTCAAAGATCTTCACTCTAAGAAACACAAGTTTGAAAACAACGAAAGATTGTTGTTTAAGCGTCGATTGTTTTACAACCCGAATTACCACCTAAGTTGAAGGACCAGGCAGCTTTAATATTCCAAGTTTCCTTGGGAGACTCTAAAAGATGAAAGCAATGCTAGATTTAGGAGCAAGTATTAACTTGATGCCTTTCGGTCTATAAACAATTAGGTCTAGGAGAACTAAAACCCACTAATATGCAATTACAATTAGTGATCGCTCGGTTAAATATCCCTTGGGTATAGTGGAAGATATCCTAGTTGAGGTTGATAAATTAATCATGGAGACTTTGTGGTTCTTGAGATGGAAAGGAAGATATGCACTAATAATGAAGTCCCAATATTGTTAAGCGGAGACCATTTATGGCAGCTGCTAATACAATGATAAATGTGAAAAATGGTAAACTCACAATGTCGGTCCTAGGTGAAAGAGTTGAAATTTACGTGTTTGATCTTATT
>JABEVN020004403.1:0-13699 GCA_013146195.2 Codonopsis lanceolata | reverse complement strand
TAAAGAAAGCTAGTGTTATAGGGGAAATAAAGTACCTATAATGTTTTTTTGGGAGAAATTGTATTTGGTGAAAGAAAAAAAAAATTGCAAAATTCAAACATAAAATCACGATTTTTTTGAGTAGAATGTGATTTCCATTGTTGCAACATTGAGCGCAACGGTTGATCTAGACATATCACTTGTTGTATATGCATTTTTTCGGTTGTTTTTCTCCTTTTGCATATTTTAGACATCTTGTTTAGGACATATAGGTGCATGTTATCGGCCCAGCCCCTAGCAATGTCACCATGTCTAAATGCACGCTTTGATTCTTGTTCTCAAAGTCATGATTTTATGTGGTGTCTACACTCTTGTGTTGTTTCTTCATGTTGAAGCTGGGTGAGTATACGTGAGTATATGCTTTGTGGAGTCTCAATTACGGTAAATATGTTTTTGTGTATTCCAAAAATATCGATCATTTAAAAAATTTTTTAAATCGAGTTGTATCTCAAATTGCTTTTATAACTCTCATGTCTCAAGCGGACAAACTCATGTCTTACTTACCATCGAGGTTGGTCGGTTGTGGTTTGAATTTTGAATGCTTGTGAAGTGTGTGCGTCGAGTTCGGTTCAGCGCCTTTAATTACCAACGGCTAATTGCAATTAGTGGCAGGTTTAGTGAGTCTTACTTCTTGGATATGCGTAATTGTTCACCCCAAATTTCTTCAAAATTTTTCGGCGACTACGTCTCGTATCGGTCGAGTCTCGAAAATTCCATCTCCACGTCATTACGTGATCTTCTCTCGATCGACATAAATGGCATCATCTTCCAAAAGCCTAATGTTTCGAGGTCGAATGTTGCAACATCGAAGACATCGGTGAGCCCCGATTTCGTGGCGGGAGATGATCTTCGAAGGCCATGGTTGTATATCAACAGGTCCACGAGCCTCTTACTATGATTCTTCCGGGGAAAAAGGTAGCGCCATAGATGTTGAAAATCACGGAGATTTGTGCGGTTTTTCCTCGATAGGCAACCCTAGCTCTCGGCGGTCAAGCGTCAGCAGCGGCATTAGGCCAACTTCGATGATCCCTCCCTGGCGATATTCGAGCGAGCTGCGAAGAAAAAATAAAGTTGGTGGCTTCTTCAAGGAACCGGTGCTTCTAAGCGATTCGGATGATGAGGATTTCATTCCTCCTGAGGTTCGATTCCCAAACTCATGAAGCATCTACGTCACGGTGTCTCCACCCTCTTCTCGATTCGAGACAGGTTGAGGATGCGATTATCTATTAGTCCCCGAGGGTAGTATTCCCTTACGAATCTCCTCCCCGTAATCGAAAATCATCAAAAGTTGGACCATCGCCATTGATGAAGAGGTTGTTCGAAATTTAACCCGATTGCGCCGGGCTGGCTCGTGCTTCCTCCTCGGGTCCCTCGCCCCTGTTCCTCCTCATTGCACCTAGTCCATCGTCCTCCTCAGAATTTGGACGATAGTTACGATCGAGAACTATGCGACTCAGAAAGGTACCCTGCTGCGGTGAAGAATCGATAAGTCTCGGTGAAATCTTCGAGGCGGCGCTACATTCGACTCAATGTTGCATTGTTGCAACATCCGAGAAAAAAAAGCTTGGTACTCCTCTCTCCTCTTCCTTTATATCTAAATCTGCATCTAAAAGATACAATATTTCTCGTAATATCATTGATGAGAGGAATGTGTTGGATTCTTTGTTAGAGTCTTATAATTTGTCGACCTATATTTACGACGCCATCTTATGACATCCATTTCATCTGTTGCCCCTTCTTGTCGCGAAATAATCCATGAGTTTTATTCAAATTTGGAAAAAGCAATTGTTGATTCTTGTGACTCTAGTTTTGAAAGTTTATGTGAGAGGTAGATGGTACTCTTTTTCTTCAAAGTCATAAATTCCATGCTCGGTACTCATCCTTACGGTATTCTTGATTTTGATGTCGACCTAAATTTGTGCATTTGTGAACTTTCGGGTGGTCGTATTTCATTTTGGCCAGCCAAAGGTGTACTGTTAGTACTTCTCGGTTGTCCTCCTCTATGCTTTCTTGCACAAAGTTTCTTTGTGCAAGCTGGTCTCCCTCAAAGAACACCAATGTTGTGACCAGAAGAGCATGCTAAAATCCTATATTTTCTTGGCTCTCAAAGCCGTTTGATCTTGGCCTATATGTCTTTAGGAAAATTGCATCCATGGTGGCGGGGGTGACAAGAGGTCTCTTATCTTTCCCTCTCTCGTATCGTGTATTCTCCTCTCTCAAGGGTATAAACCTCCTTCCTCCACTCGTTTATCACTGTTCTTGAGCCTCTTCACTTTTCTTCCAAACTTTTAAAGGGGATAGGCTTGTCAATTTACCTCTTCGATCGGCTCGGATGCACCTCTCCACGATCCTACCATTCACGATACTATAACATCTCCTTCGGTTCTGTTGTGCCTATTGTTGTTCCTCAGAATGTTGCAACATCGGTGCAACATCCACCATGTTGCTCTCTCTACGGCTCTATGTCGGTTGTCTTTGTCAAAGAGCAGCTGCGGATGATCTGAGACCGACTCTCTCACCTTCTGCTCATCGGGCCTTTCTTACTACTTTGGGTATTCCTCTGGTGGGGCAACATTACGGTCAAATAGGGGTGAGGCTGCAACAAGAGAAGGTTGTGATCTTTGAAGATGCAAGTAATGATGTTCGTGCAACATGATTTTCTCGAAGGATAATCGATGTATTGTGGTTACGTTTTTTGTGTAGCGATGGTGATGGTTGGTAAAACATTTACTTCATTTGATGCAGTGCGTAATAATTAGGGTAGACATTTTGAGATTCATGTAACTTGTTGTTGATGGTGGTGATGTTAGTTGATTATATCTCTCTTCTATCTTTCGATCTTTGTTTGAGAAAATGTTCATCATGCTTTCTTCTTGCGGGTCTTGTGAATTTGACCAAGAATGCTCGAACAAAGGGGGTGATTGTAAGGGTAATTTAGGCATTGCCTAATTTATCTTGTTCTCACTCTCTTGGTCAAAATAGAATTTGATATTGGAATTATTGTAGTAGGATTTAATTAGGATTCTTTATTAGAGGTAGGTGATATTTTTGGCAATTAGTTATTGATGGTATCAAATTAGGAAACAAATCTTGTATATTTGTTGGTTTAATTTCTTTCCTAGTAGGATGTGGTGTTTTTGCCGTGAATGTGCGGGGATTCCTTGGTGTCTTGGATTTCAAGTCATTGCGACCTATATATAGGCGATCTTGAAGAGCGACTGCTTGGAGATACAGGCGAGAGCATTATAGTAGATTTGGTCGGAGAAGTCTTTGTGAGCGAGAAAAAGAGAGTTGATCCCAGTTTCTTGTGTCTTTGAATTAGAGAGAAGAGATCAACACCTCATATACAACGATCGTTACGAAGGCTGCCGTGAACATACTGCTGCTTGTTTAATATCTTGAGGCAACGACCTTGTGTTTCTGAAGTTGTTGTTCGTGCTTCGGTTTGTTATTGGTCTTGGAAGGCTGTTTTTTAGTCTTTGATTTTGATTATTTTCTTCCCACGTTTGGTCGATAGTTTATGTGGGTTTTGTGATCTCCAAGATTCTATATCTTGTGAGATTTTTGTGTTAGCTGTTAAGGTTCAAAAATAGTTTTGAGTTTAATATAAGTTTGTTGCCTTGAGGCTTGATCTACAAGATTGATTCTTGTAGATTGTTTTTGTGATTTTCTGTCTTACTAAGTGTGTTAGATTTCAAATCACAAAACAAAACTTCGCTGCAAATTTACGTGAAACACTTTTAGTTCACATTGTTGGCCATTGTTGCAACATTCACTGCACATTGAGCGTAACATCGTTCCATATTGAGTTTCCGTGGCATCGCGTTCTTTCATGTTCCCTTCCCTTTTCTAATCAAAGATGGTTTACGTAACAACTCCCTTAATGTAATTTGTCTTGGCAACTAAATGAAATGTTTCCATACTCAAAAGAGAAGCACATAAGAATTTCTGCACGTCCATTTTGTTCATTCAAATTTCAAAGAGGATACAGAAGCTTCTTATAGGCTGTGTGAAAGGATTGTCAGCCAAGTGTCCACAACTAAATCGATAATATTTTGATGAGCTTGGGCAAACCGTGTATGACACATTTATAAGAGTGTAAATCGATTGCAAGTGTCCGACATAACAAGTATCACAACACTCCCTACTAGTGGCAATTTGAGGCACGACACGAACACGATACGAAATTATAGGGTTTGGGCTGGGGCTTATCTGGTTCGGGCAGTTATAGGGCCAATACGATAAGACACGATAAAAAATGAGTTGTTATCGGGTTGACTTGATAAGCACGGTAAGACATGATAACTAAAATATATATGTTTTTAAAATATATTTTTAAAAATTTACTAGGGGTTGTTCACTTCTTTCGAACTATGATCATGATTATTTCATAGTTTTATCATTTGAACAATTATGACTTTTAAACTACTTGACTATTTATATTGATAAATTTTCAAAATATGTATTTAAAAATCAAAATTATTTATTTTATAATGTTAATTGGGTTTAACGTGCTTAATGAGCCTGAGTAAATAAATCGTACTTTTTTTATTATTGTGTCGTGTTTTATCGCGTTGTGTTTGAGTTTTAATATTAGACACAATAAGCTTATTGTGCCGTATTCGTGTTCGTGCTTATCGTGTCGTGCTATTATCGTGCCGGCCCAATAACAACCCAGATTTACCACCCCTACTCCCAACTATACACATCCATTTGAATACCATATTCACATTCTTTTTTTTTCTTTTTCTTTTTTCTCAATTGAAATCAACCATTAACATAAAAATAGAATCCAGACCTCACTAACTACTAACCAAACCAAAGCAAACTGTAATTGTTAAGACTGAGATGAAAGAAAAGGTACATATTACCATTCAGAGTTCTAGACAATCAGATAACAACCATATCACCTGGAGTATTAAACTGGGTGTAGGAATAAGCTGTCCTTACGGGCTTAACTCAGTTGTTTAAGAGCTAGTAGATTTGGATACAGGACCAAAGATCGAGTTCTAGAAACCGGATTGTGGGAGTTTCATCCTCTTGTGGGAGTGGCTCCTTGTGGGGGGTTTCATCCCCTTTTTTTGGATACTGGGTGTATAGGAATAAGCCATTAAGGCAACAGAAGACAAAGAGATGCCCTTGTTGCATATAATTAAATAATTAATCATAAAGTTCAAGTGATACTGAAATGCCATGAGGCATCACAAACTGAGTTGTTCAATAAACACAACTATGAGTAATTAAGCATTTCCAACTCAAATAAAACACGTAATGTTTTTTTTTTCTAAGATGTGATGATGCTAACTCGATGACTGAGTCATACTCCACAACCTTTTCACCTTTCTCGTAAATTGCTAGTAGTATATGCACATGTGTACCAAGATACTATAGAAAATGCACTTGTCACATTAGAACACCTAAAGGTAACATCAAAATCCTTAAACGCAACACCATTTAAAAGGTAAAATTACTTTGCTACCCCTCTTCACATTTAAATTATACTACCTCCTCCCTCCTTCCCCTTCACGTAATTTTGATTACGTGTCATTATTGATTCGATTTTCATTGTTAATTTACATGATATCGCATGTGAATTAAATTGATTTTGGTTCTGTCTATTTTTTCTTTTCAATTACGAACAAAAAACCGTTGATTTACATTTTTTTTTTAATTTCGGACAAAACAATTGCTACAAACCAGCGGATGTTTTATAAAACAACCGCTACAAACTAGCGGATGTTTTATAAAACATCCGCTAGTTTGTAGCGGTTGTTTTATAAAACATCCGCTGGTGTGTACAAAAAGTGATTATCTATTAAATGTTAAAAAGAGATATTTAAATCATTTTATACATTAAATGGTGTTGCGTTTAGAGAATTTGGTGTTACGTTTAGGGTCACTCCCAAATTATTTGCCCCAATGTTGGTCAGAGTCCACTAAGGTTCATCCAAATGATAAAAAATTAATAATGAAATTCGGGTGGATCAAATATCTATTCTATAGTGTAAAAGTATCAAGAAACGATGATCCCTGTCAGTACTATGAAACATTTGTTTTTTCATAAAAACTCTGAAAAAAAAACATTTTAATTTCAGTATTTCGGTCTTATTTAACTGGTTGTTAGTTGTTCAAACATTTTAATTTCAATATTTTGTACGCTCATTGTTAAAAAAAAAAACATTTTTTTAGGCAATTCAAAGTGTAATATTGACTGATATTTCCATTTCTGTTCATATCAAGAAATTAAAGAGAAGCGAATGCAATGTCTAATTATTCATTTGTACCCTAATTTTGTTACCCCATCATATATATTCCAGATCCAGATGCTTTGGTGATTGCACTTTCACCAAAGACCCTAATGGCGACGAATCGTTTCATATGTGAAATCTGCAACAAAGGGTTCCAAAGGGACCAAAATCTGCAGCTTCATCGTCGAGGCCACAACCTTCCGTGGAAGCTAAAGCAAAGAAATAACAAAGAGCAAATCAAGAAGAAGGTCTACATATGCCCGGAAAAAACTTGCGTCCACCACGACGCGTCTCGAGCCCTTGGTCCAGTTCACATCGTCCCATTTATTCCGTCCTCGGTTATCCTCCTGATGTAGCAAAAACGCAGCTTGGGCCGTCCTTGAGATTGGTAGGATATCTGGGCTTGGAATCGTCCTTCTTGAGCCTGTTAAGATCACAAACAACCTGAGTGGAAGTGCAAGGCAGGGCCTCGCGAAACCCCTCCGGTGTGAGAGTAAGTATCGAGTGTGATTGTCAAAAAATAAATTGACAGAGTAACGAGGCTCAAGAAAGTGTCTGTACCTTGTCAATGATTATGGAGAGGTATTTATAGGCCCCGGTGGTGTTTGAATCCGTCTAGGATTCAGTTTCCATAACTGCCCAATCAATCAAGGAGAGAATCCCTTGATTTTAGGCGTGATAGGCGGCTGGCCGCGAAGATGTAGGAGTAGATAAGACAAGTGTTCTGCCTAAATATGGAAACCTTTGACTTGTCTTGGAGAGCAAGTCACCGGTGCTTCCTGTTTGATGTGTGCCCGGGCGAGCATGGCTCTGCCCGGTTGCTCCACTTGCATTGCTTCTGAACTTACTGTCGGTCCAAGGTACGATCCCTGGTCGGGCAGGCAAGGCCAATGCTCGAACAGGTTTGGACGAGATGAGTCGGATTTCTTTGCCAAGTACGTATGATGTCCGGGCATGGCCCCTGGTCGGCCAGGCAAGGCCTTTGCTCGACCAGGTTTGGATGAAAACTACGTTGCTCGGTGCTCGCTGCTTATACCATTTTGCTTACTGGGCTATGGGCCCCATATGCATTGTGTCCGTGATTGACACGTGATGCTAGCTCGTGCCTTGCTCGTGACCCGGTTTGGGCCGGGTATATCACTCCTGCCTGCATGTGTTTCCTCGGTTGTCTTTTCCCCATTTGTCATGGGCTCGTTGGGCCCCGTCATGTTCTTTCTTCTTCCCATCTCTTTTTGCCTCCTCGGCATTGATGACCCGAAGTGCATTTATTCGAGACGGAGTGAGTATAATACTACGTCCATCCCAAAATAAATAATATTTTAGAAATTTATACACAAATTGAAGAGTGTTATAAAACGATTGATTCATCCTCATATAAGATTATTTATTGTAGTTAAGTTACACTATTATCTTTCTCTTTCTACCCAATAACACTCTTTTAACATCATTCAATTTGAGAGTAGTAAATAAAGTTAGTTTTGGCAAAATATGAATAAATGTTTCTTGAAATGCTAAAACATCATTTATTTTGGGACAAAAAAACTTTACTAATTTATTTTGAAACGGAGGTAGTAAATATTTCTTTTATTTAATAGTATAACAAATGTTAATTAGCAGGTGATGTATTTTAATTTTGACAAATAATATTATAATCTAAGACTTGTGATTTTATTACGAGCTTTAATGCTTATTAGTAGGTGAAGTATTTTAATTTATTTTTTTCTGTAAAAATTAAGAAATTAAGCTTTTTGGGTCAATTTGGTTTTGCAAGAGGTGGTCTCCTGTAAGACGGTCTAACGGATTCTTATCTGTAAGACAGAGCCCCATTTAGAAATTCACGGGTCATAATAAATAAATAATATGTTATAAAATTTCCCAAAAGATAATCAGGTGAGATGATTCACACGAAACACATAAGATTTAAAGTTTAGCGCGCTAATATATGGTTTGAAACTCCCTAATGCTTTATTTAAGTTTTATTGCTAGAGACATGTCATTTTGCTCTGGTGCCCCTGCACTTTCAAGGTTTGCCGCCAAAATTCTTATATTTCCCACGCCTTACAGTTTAATCATTTGTCAGCCCCGTTAGCATCAATTGCATTGAGATACTTGACGGATCTTAATGGACTTTAACGAAATGCTAAATGACACGTTTAAAGCTAAATGTGACACATTGAAAAGACAAAAGTGATATATTTTAAAGTTGAAAGTGACACTATAAAGGGAAATTCATTATAATTCTCATTAAAATACAAAGTAATACTCTTAATACTAAAAAGTGACAAATTTAATACTAAAAAGTGACACTCTTAATACTAAAAAGTGACACTTTTAATACTAAAAAATGACACATTTAATACTTGACGAACCTTAATGGATTTTAACGAAATGCTAAATGATACGTTTAAAGCCAAACGTGACACATTGAAAAGACAAAAGTGACACATTTTAAGGTTGAAAGTGGCACTATAAAGGGAAATTTATTATAATTCTCATTAAAATTCAAAGTGATACTCTTAATACTAAAAAGTAACACTCTTAATACTAAAAAATAACATTCTTAATACTAAAAAGTGACACTCTTAATACTAAAAAATGACACATTTAATACTAAAAAATGTTACTTTAAAACTGACGTTGACTGCTAAAAGTGACACATTTAATACTAAAACTTGACATTTTCAATGCTAAAAAGTGACACATTTAATATTAACAGTGTCACTTTATAGTATAACATGTGTCACTTTTGGCCTTAGAAGTGTCACTTTACATTTTTAATGAAAATTATAATTTTTCCTAAAAAAGTGTTACTTTTTGGGCTTAAATATGTCACTTTTAATCTTAAATGTGTTACTTTCACTTTGAAAAGTGTCTCATTTTTTTATAAATAAAAATCATTACGTTTGACATTAAAGTGTTATTTTATAACATTAAAAGTGTCAATTTTTTAAGAATTAAATGTGTGAAGGGATTGAAAGCGAGAGATTAACCCTCGGCATGAACAGTTCCCGACCCTCGGCATAAAGAGGGTCCCACCTGCAGGGCCACACCTTGCGAGGACAGGACCACACCCTCAAGATAAATGACTTCATCCTCGGCATCAATACCCTCGGCACTAACGGCGAGCCCAGCCGCAACTGACTTGACAGATCACGGGATCCCTCGGCCCCACCTCCAAATCAGTCTTCATAAATCCTCAACCTCGACGAATAACCAAAGCTTTTGTCACAGAAACCATTCGGCCTCGGCCTCAGACCAATCATTCACCCCGACAAACCATTTCCCTAGGCCCGAGAAAACCGCTGCACGCCAATACCAACTCTCTGACACACGCAGTTCACCCACTCCTGACGAACGCCCTCAAACACATTTAATAACGGCCGCCTTATGCTCCCCAATAGCAAACTGCCACGTCGCCATCAATATCAGGTATAAATATGAGAGCCCTTATTCAGGGCAAGGCATGTAATTTCAGGCGATATTCTAACTCTCTTATCACGGCTCTTTATCAAACAATTATCACGGCTCATTTTATTACCAAAACTTTACCGGAAAACTGATTCATACACCGGAGGGTTATAGTCGGGCCAACCCGACACCTTAACGGAGTTTATTGTTTCTACTGTGCAGGTTAACCGCTGGACAAAGAAGAAGCTGCCACCTCATCCTCGCATACGTGGACGTCAAAGACAAGATCACCACAAATATTGCGTGATCAGTTTGGTTCCATTGCCGGGAAACGACTTTTCCCAAAGACAGCGTCCACAGACAAGAAAGGATGGTAAAATCCAAAAAGCAAGCCTCAAAGAACGTAACCCCCGCTGCATCCACCCACCTAGAAAAGGAGCAGGCCGAGCACAGCACAATGAGGGACGCAGGGGAGAACTCCGGTGCCTCGCTACCGAGGTGTGACCGAGGACCAAAGAAGGATAGCCCTGCACAAAGCGACTCTCGAACAAAAATAAAGACAACGACGCCGACCTCCAGAGAGGTCGAGACTTCGAGGCCAACAAGGAAGAGCCGCGCGGTAAAATAGACCAACGGCTCAAGAAGAGGCCGAACGAGAGTATGCGTATTGGGAGCACCAAAAGACCTTGTGCACGAAAATTCAGGAAGCTGAGACTAAGATGCACGAGCTAAGACAAAAAGCCCGGGCCCCGGAACCCGAGCCCATAATCATTGAACAAAGCACCCCGGCGCGATCGAACTCGGTTTGGCAGAGGATGGAAACTACAAAAGCCAAAAAGGCCAAGTTTACCACCAATGTCAAATCGAGACTAGGGAAGAGGGTGGCCGGCGAGGGATCCAAGACGAGCGTTCATTCTCGCCTAAAATTCCCCGCCGAGACGGATAATTGTCGAGCCCATAGCGAGGAAGGAGAGTCTCGGCCCTACGCTCAGTCCTCAAACAAAGCCCACTCAAAATCTCGGCACCCGTCTCGTAAATTGCAAAGGAGGCTCGTTTGGGGTCCCAGTGAAATATGATCGAGGAAGAGCCCGAGGCACCCAGTGAAAAAGGGCTAGCTGCGTTCCCCACAGCCGTGGGGTCGGCACAAGGCGAAAAGACCGATGGCAGTGCCGAGATCGAGGCATGGATGGAAAAGTTGGAAGCTCGGCAGGCTATGGGGTTAACTCGGTCCTCAAGAAAATTGGGGGGGCCATTTATTAAGCGAGATAAGAGAGGTGGAACTTCCTCGAAAGTAAAGATTCCTCACTTTGAGGACTACTGGCTGGCAACACAATGCGATACTGGACCACGTGTCAGGGTTCGAATTGAAAATGATCATTGCAACCAGACTGGACGACATATGGTGTTTAGTGTTCGCAGGAACCCTCAAGAAGCAGGCTCAACAGTGGTACAACGGGTTAGCACCCGATTCTATCACCTGTTGGGATGACTTTAAGGGGTCATTTTTGAAAAAGTTAAGCCGGCGAGTGCTCTCCTAAAAGCGAGACAGACTGTGCCAGCGTGAAACAAGAGGTTGAAAGCGTTGGCATACATGGCGCTTTAAAGAAGTCTGGACCAAATCCAGATATTCCCGACACATCACGTGAGGATGTGTTTCGGAGCGAGCATCTGCGAGGCAATTGCAACAGAGCTTCATCATGCGACCAAAGGACCTGTCGGCGAGATGTTCTTGGCAGCTCAAAGGGTGGCCTTGTTGGACGGCGAGCAACCCCACCCCAACAAACTCACAAGGGTCACGTCCCTTCCAGACTGGCGCTTCATAAATAAAGGAAAAAGCGGCTTCGGCGGAGGGCGCCTTGACTTCGAAGAAGGGAGGAAGAGAGGCGCCCGATTCACTTGGCGAGATTAGGGGGCCAAGACGAGGTAGTGGAAGACTTCACCCCCTCAATGAATCTCGGAACACATAATGGAGGTTTTCGAGAGAGAAAACAAGATACGTCCACCACTCCCCATGAGGTCGGTGTGGAAGGGCAAAATAAAAAGATGCACCATAACGAGATCGGCTATATCACTGAGGAGTGCATACAGCTCAAACGAGCAATATAAAGGGTGATAAACGAGGGAGACAGGCTTTGTGGCGAGAGAGGTCCACACCCGCGCCCCCCTCGACCGGGGGAATAGGGAGCCGACAACCGCCAAGAGTAAACACCATCCTGAGGATACCTGAGTATCACACGTTGAAGAATGCCATCAATCGCCCGAACAAATAGTGGAAAACATTATGGAAGGGATGGTTGAAAACGAAATGGTATTCAGGACACCGAAGTGGGCGGTCAATGATTATGTGCCGCCAAAACCCGTTAACTCGCGAAATCGGCATTCACAATAGCCTAGTTAAACGGGTCTTGATAGATACCGGGCGGAAGAGATGTGATGTTTTATAAGTGCTGGCACTAGAGCTCTGCGATGCCCACCTCACTCCGAGCCGAGTCCAACTAGGGCTTTACAGCCACAAGGTCACGCCCAAAGGAACAGTGGGACTCATAGTCGCCTGGTGAGGGTGATACCACCCCGTAAGCGAGAAGTCACTTCCCCCGATCTCCCTCTCCGCACAACGCCATCCCTGCACCTTCCCAGCCAAATTTCGCATGGTGGCGTCAATGGCCCATCAACGAAGTCAAGTATATGACCTCGCTTTGGAGTAGGGTCATTAAGAATGATGCTCGCATTACTTTAGAGTACTCGATCACGAGAAAAAGGAGGCAGAAAAAGGTTGAAAAGGCCTGAGGAGGCCGAGGGAATAGAAGGTGAACAAAGCCGCAAACGAGCCGTAGGGCTCGACGGGAAAGCTCCACCCCGTAGCAACCAAAGCAAGCCAAGGAAGTTGGCCCGCATCCGAAGAAGGAACATCGAGCCGAGAACGAAAAACCGAAATTGAAAGCCTCGATGTTCGAGATCATCCAATCATACAACCCATGGAAGATGTGAAGAGGTTATCATAAACTTCAACTACCCCGATAAAAATAAAGGTGGGAATGGAAATTGCGGGCGATTTAAAGGAGAGCCATAATCGAAGTTCTAAGGGAGAACATCGACAGTTTTCGCATGGCAAGCCGAGGATATGGAAGGCATTGCCGAGGATGTAGCAAATAGCACAAATTGAGCATCAATCCAAAGATTTGTACTTACGCAATGTAGGCCGAGATATTTCCCCGAAAAGCAAGAGGCCATCAAGGAGGAAATAGCCAAACTTCTTCTGCCGAGATCATAAGAGAAATCCACTACCCTACGGATTGCAAATGTTGGTGATGGTCAAGAAAATAACGGAAAATGGCGATGTGCGCGACTTCACCAATCGAACGAGGCATGCCCAAAGGATCAGATCCACTACCGAGGATAGATCAACCGGTCGATTCTATCTCTGGATACAAAATTTTAAGCTTCGGACGCCACTGTGGTACCACCGCATCGACGTGGAAAGAGGACCAAGGAACACAGCCTTCCGAGCGAAAGCGCCTTATCTACATAATACGATGCCGCTCGCTTAAAAACGCAGGGCCACCTACAGCGAATGGTGAATAAAGTCTTCGGCAATCAATTGGGAAGGAATGTGGAGGCCTATATAGATGATATGGTGATTAAAACGAAGGAAACATGCCACATTGACGCCCAGAGAAACCTTTGCAAACCTCCGAAAGAACAAAATGGCTCAATGTGCCTTCGCTAAGCTGAATCAAGTTCAAAATACGGTAAACGAAGGCAGACGGTCGAGGCAAATCCCAGAAAGTAAAAGCACTCGCCGAGATGAAGGTCCCAATATGCATCAAGCAAGTTCAAAAGCCGAATGGACGAATAGTAGCCTTTGGGAAGGTTTATATCAAAATCACCGAAAAAAGCCTCCCCTTCTTCAAAATCCTAAGAGGAGCGTGAAAAATTCACATGGGACACGTAATGCGACCCCGCCACTTCGAGCTCAAAAATACCCTAAGCACTTACCGGCTAAG
>JABEVN020004402.1:0-13703 GCA_013146195.2 Codonopsis lanceolata | reverse complement strand
GTCCCCGACTGTGTTGGCAAAGGACCATCAACCTTCTCACCAACTTCATCGAGGAACCAAACTTGTTTCAACGGCTGTTCGACTTTGCCCCGACTCAGCGTCGGCAAGAGGACAAATACTCTCCTCGCCATTTACATCCGAGTCAAGCTTGTATCAATTTCTCGGCTTGCCCCCAGGCCTCAGTATTGAGCAAGAGGAAAAGTCTACCTACTTAATCTTCTACATTCACCACAACAGCTGTTGATGGCCCCGATCCATGAGATGTTTCCTTGGTGCTAACAGTGATTTTACGCTCGCCGTCCTCAAGGTCAACTTTTTCTTTTTCATTGTCGTCATACTCAAGGACCTTGGCGACTCCTCAATACTTCTACTCACGGTGGGTAGCACGTTGGTGGGGGAATGGGCCGCGACCATTTGAAACTTGGTCATCTTGGGCACCCCAAGAATGATGGGGGACTTTAAATCAATCACCATAAAAGTGATTTTCTCTGTCAACTCTTCATTGAAGACCTCCAACTCGACCGTACCTTTCACATGTACTTTGTGATTAGTGAAACCCTCCAATGTCCCAGCATACAGTTTGAGACAATCATCACTTAACTCCAAGCCCTGGAAGCATGAATAATACATCATCCACTGGCTCCGATTATCAACCAAGATTACGTACGCGACCCAGAATCACTAAAGTTGAGACAATTAAAGACTGCTCTCCTGGCACATTGCTCACCAGCTCGCTGGGAGTGAACTGTATAGTTTCTTTTCCAGCTTGCAAAGTGGTTGGTCGATCCACCACCTTCGACAAGGAATAAATCTATTTACCGAGCTGAGTTGGTATGTGCTCCTCATCCATTATGACATTTATTACCCCTCTGATCAGTGGGGCATCTATTCGGGGAACATTCCCCCTGTTTCCGCCATCTCTCTTGAACTGGTCTATCTGACCTTCATTGATCAATTTCTGAATGGTCTTTTTCAGCGGCCAACATTCCTTTGTTGTGTACCCGTAATCGTCATGATAAGCACACCTCTTTGACCGATCTCTAGTATCTACTGTCTCAGGATTCATACGGGGTGGACAAGGGAGCTCGTCCCGAATCTCATACATAATATCTTCGCGCAGCGTGTTGACCGGGGTAAGATCAGCTTCCCGAAGAAATTCTCTCGGTCGGTCATATCTTGACTTACTTTTATTGTAACCACCGCCCATGGTTTGGCCAGTACCTTTGGGATTACCCCCAACTTCATTGTTTTCCTTCTTCTTCTCTTTCTTTGCGGTCTCCCCCACACACCATTTTTGAGCTCGCATTAACATCTCCGCCTGCGTCTTGGGCTCGCACATGCTCAGCTCCGACCTCAAACCACCTTCTCCTTCAAGTAATCTTGTTTCGAAGCATAAAGTTACCTCCTGCTCGGTCAACCTCGGAACTTGCTCCAGCACCTTTGTGAATCGCTCCAAATAGCTTGCAGTCGACTCATGTGCTCCTTGCTTAACCTTTGACAAATCAGCCCTTGTCTTTGCCAACGTGCCCGAGGTCCCAAAATCTGCTAGAAACTTTGTTCGCAGATCAGCCTAATTGTTAATCGATCTGCACGGTAGAGCTCACATCCATGCTAATGTTTTTCCCTGCAAAGCGTCCACAAAAGCCTGAATCTTCAATGCCTCATCCGAAGTCACCAAGCCAATTTGAGACTCGAATGACATCAACCAGTCTCTCGCTTTTGTCTTCCATGTATACTCCTTAATGTTTGGGAAGATGAGTCCCTGTGCTGGCGGTGCATTCTCAATCCATGGTGCCAGCGGGCTAGCTAAGGTACCCAGAAATTTTCATCTAGGGCTTTGCCCTGCTCCCACGCCTCTATACGCCGTTTCAAACCCTCAAAATCCTGCATGTTTATGGTTGGAGGCATGTGATATCCGAGGCCGGGACTCGTCAAGGAATCCCAAAAGATCGTGTAGTCAAGACAAGCTAAAAAGACGGACAAGCACCCGCTAAGCGTAGTGGTGCTAGTCAAGAGTTGAACCAACAAACTCTAAGCAGAATGTAAAGCCATAACGGCAAAACCGAATAACCAAAACTAAAATCTGCTGAAGCAAATCATAAGTGGAACCCAAGCGATAATTATAACTAAGAATACAAGGGGAGTTGAGAGGCGACTATCTCTCGACAAATCTACGACTCGCGTGGCGCAACATTGCGCCGCGTACAACAAACCATCGGCAACCTAAGGCAGGCAACAAGCAACAAAGAACCCAACGATGAACCACAACTCAACGGCTATAACATGCTGGGAGGAACAAATCAACTAAATGAATAAAGATTAAACACTAACAACTAAACCAATGTCTCTCGACTAAAGTTGTCGGAGGCAATTAACAATAACATAATACTAGAATAAGCGAGCTAAAACCTTGCTCGGGAAGACAATGAATAAACTCTAATTAAATACAATAGCTCGACCCAACAAGTCGGCTTCCAAAATAAACGACAATAATAAAATACTAACATAACTACCCAAGTAAAGTTTACATAACTTCACATCCGTGTCTCACAAGATAATAAATACAATAATACTAATAACCCCAAACTATTGCGGGAAGACCACGATATCGAACAAGCGCACAGAAGCTTCAAGCGCGCTGCGAGCTTCTTGCTAAAACTAAGGAAAAACAAACACACGAAATGAGTCATAATGACCCAGTAAGTTACTAAATGCAATGTATGACATAGCATGGCGTGGCATGACATAATGCACAAGCATGTATAAAATCATGGCATCTTTATAGCATACCAATAATAAACTTGTATTAAGTCACCAAGTAACATAAACTTCATAAACACTTAGCACATTATCTTTCATATAGGTGCTTATGGTAAGCCACATAAGGGATAAAGAAGTTGCAGAATAGTGCCGTTGTGTTGCTCTGCAATACACAATGTTATACTAGTTCGTGACACGATGCACGTGATGTGAATGATACATCGGCCTTGGTGGCTCGCCCTTGAGAGATGGCTACTCGGAACTCAAAGACAGCCTTTCACCGACTTCGATAGCATAATCCATTCGCTCTATTGGTTACAGATGGGCTACTTCCCCATTGGGGCCAACAACGGTGGAGGTGTGTGAGGTCAATGCGGCGATCCATAGCGAATACGAACCTTACGATTCGTATAGGCGATGTATCATCCTACCGACGAAAAACCAATCCAAATAATGCCGGTGCGGGGACTTTTATGCAATGCACAAGTAGATATTTACTCGCATGCTCAAACAAGAACCAAGACCGTCAAGAGCGGACTTATCAAATCAAGTAGGTCATAAAGCTCTACACACCAACTTAACAATGCACATATTTGCACATACTTAACAAATCCACTAACTTATCAGTATAGTCCAAGAACCACATACTGAGGTATTCATAACCCTCAAGTCACAACCCAATCAAACGTAGCATATAAGCTCAAGAAATCACAATATGAGGTCTACTATAGCCCTCTAATCGGGATTAAACCAAAGACTATTACTTAGTCTAAGAACAGTCATAAATCAAGACTTAGCATTTAAGCTTGGCTTAAAGGTACACCGGACTCAACCATAGTTCCAACTGTCATATGAGTTCGACTTCTTCAAAGCCAATCTCAAGGGTATCAAAACTAAGCCGTAGTCATAACCTCGCAAGTGCTTTCATGTGCACACGACCAAATACCTAAGAGAGAACTCATTCAAGTAATCATTTCTTAAAGTAACACGAGATCATAGGTTGGTCTCTAATGCTCAAGGTGCCCACTAGAGCACGCCCTAAATAAATCCCAATAAGCCTCTATATCGTGGGTCTCACAAATGGGACACAATTCAAGATGCTCGGGTACTCACAATCAAAACCAACCAAACCCGAACATCGTAGGATTTTAACCTAAGGCTCACCATCATAATATTAAACCTAAAACGACTCCATTGAGTCTTTATATCACACATCATTAAATACCTATTTCATAAATCCCAAAATTAACACATCATTCAAGTTTATAATAATTCTCCCAAAATTAATCCGGGCTTGTTTCCCAAGCCTAAAAATCCAAGAACTCAACATAATCATAGTCAATCAAAACCCAAATGTCGTAGGACATCAATTCAAGTTCATTAACACATTATTGAACTTATTAAGACTCCGTTGAGTCCAAATACTAAGTTTCATCATCTACGCACTTCATCAATTTCAACATTAATACCCACTTTACTTAATCAACAATATATCCAATAATTCGGGCTTAATTCTCAAGCCCTAAAATTCACAACAAAACCCAACATAAATCAAAACCCATTTCTTAAATCACATTATTTCAATTAAATGTTCCTACTCATAATTTCTAGGGAGTTCATATATCCAAAGCCCCAATCATAGGCATTCTTCCACAATAAATCCAAGTAACATATAGTCATGGTTTCTAACATGCTCATAGGCCTAGAAACACAAAATGAAGAGTAATCACATATTCAACAATCATAGAAGTCACTCTACAAATGCTCCTAACAAGTTCATACTTCCAAAAATCCCCAAATTGGGCATACAAAGCATAACAAGTGTTCATTGCCCACACATAGCATACAAGTTGTTTTCCTTAGGGCCAATGAACCAAAATCAAAAGGGAAGTAACTTGCCTGAGCAGTGAAAACTCAAGAGAAGCATAAATCCGATCGGTGAACTTGTTACACCGTCGAGGGCTTCACGATTCCGAAGTTTGAAGGCAATCGGTTGGTTGGATCGTCTTGGATCGAAGAGAGAAGGAAGCTAGGGCTTGAATCTCCCTTGGACTCTCTCTCTCTCTATAATACGTAAGAATGAGGAGAAGAAATGAAGAGATTTCTGGAAATTGCAAAGGGGGTTTGGGTATTTATACCCCCAAATTAAGGAGGGCACAATAGACATTTCCCAAGTACAATTAGTAGGGATTAGGGGTAATCAAACACTAATATAACCTTAATTAACTTCCAACTAATGTTAGGACATGATTTGGGTTAAGTATGGGTGGTTAGGAAGGGTTTAGAGGGGGTTTAATGAGGGTAGGATAGGTATTTTTCGTCAAAACACAAAACAGGGGAAAATCCCGTAAGTGTGAATCTGATGTTGAGGCGGGCGCCTCAACATCCTCCAGGCGGGCGCCTCAACCTCTGAGGATTCTCCTGATTTTGCAATTGCTCCCAGTACTTGAGGCGGGCGCCTCACAAGATGCCAGGCGGGCGCCTGGGCTTCTGGACCTTCTTTATGACCTCAAAACTTGGTCTAAACATGTCCTAAATGGTCCCAACTTATGGGCAACCATTCTAAGGTCTAACCCAACTCAAAACAAGTCGAAAACACACCCGAACAACTCCCGAAACAACTCGGAGCGAAACCGGGAAGGGGTGCAACAACGTGCAACCGGAATGACGAATGAACTCACAATCGAACGAGCAATGAAAGGAGACTTTTAAGGCAAGTCTAAGGGCAAATGAAGAAGCTTAAATACTTCTAGAAAGTTGAACAACAACTAGGGAAATAAGTGTCCCAAACGAGAGACGATTACGCGACTCGATTCCCGAACTACGCGATAGAGACGAGCACTATCTCCAAAGCTTCCAAATCATCGATGAAGGCTTAAGGAACACCTCCAACTTGAAGTCTAATACATCTAAACATGTTAATCAATCATCTTATAAAGGTCTAGGACCCAAACCGAGGACACGAACCCAAAACGCAAGCAAACCCTCAATCGCGTCGCATTCCGACTATCGTCGAGTCACGACTTGTGACTTTAGCAAGTCAACAACTATATGGAGTCTCTTAATAATGTTTTGGTCTTAATATGGTCTCTCAAACATATCTATACCCTCTCGTAAACCCGAACATACGATCGACCGAAAGGAAGAGTGCAAGTATAGCACCCAAAGCCGAGCTAACGAAGGAGCGGGTGTTACGACAACTTTACTTAGCAGCAACTTACGCTTACGTTGGCAACTTAAGCGTGGCGTAGCAAGCAGCAACAACAGCAACAGCAGCAGCTTAAGCAGCAACAGCAGCAGCAGCAGCAACTTGGCAACTTAGCAGCGTGGCGTGGCAACTTAGCAACTTAGCAGCAAGCAACAGCAGCAGCAGCAGCAGCAACTTGGCTTAACAGCAACAGCGTGCTTAGCGTGGCGTAAGCAACAAGCGTAGCACAGCAAGCAGCAGCAGCAACTGGCAACTTGCTTAGCGTGGCGTGGCGTAACAGCAGCAAGCAGCAGCAACTTGGCAACGTAACATAGCAGCAGCAGCGTAACGTAGCAACTTAACTTAGCGTAGCGTGGCAACAACTTAACTTGGCTTTAACAGCAACTTAGCGTAACATAACAACTTAGCTTAACTTAAAACAGCAACTTAGCGTAGCGTAAATAGCGTAATGTAGCGTGGCGTAAATGTAGCGTAGCGTGGCATGGCGTAACCACTTGTCTCAACCACGGGCCTCGGGTTTTCTTGATCTTTTGGTCTAGATTTTTCTTAGATTTGGCTGCGGTCCAACCCGATGGTTTGTTCGCCGGTCCACGAGGTTGGTTGTCATTAACAACTTTCTTCCCAAAGTACTACATTGTTAATACGGGGATGCGGAGTGCACATTCACATAAGTTTTACGGGCTTCGGTGTTAATAATCAAGTGTTCATTTCCTTTCGGCGTACTTATTATTTTTTCGCGAATAACGTTAATAATCAAACTTTGTGCGACTGTTTTGATATTTAAAATTCGGCTGTGACAGTTTTCATTAGCAGTCTTTGACGGTTTGCCTGACCTTAATAAACTACAAACTGAGCCAGACCATTTGTTTAATCAAGAAAATGCAGACCATGCTGAACATATATTTCAGCTAAACCAAACTAAACCGCTGTTTTGGTTGGTTTGACTTTGGAGATTTACACTCGTATCTGCTTTAACTTCCCACCTCCTTTGGTGAACTAGCTGAGGCTATAGAATCTTCCATTTCATTATAACTTCACCTCTCTCTTACACTATTTAGTTGGGTTATAAAAGATAAAGAGTAAATAAAGATGAAAGGGACTGCTCTCCCCCAGGTGCATAATATTTTTTCCTCACATTTTGTGTGAAAGTAGGAAGGGACTGATATTTTTATACATTAATTTTTGAAAGTTGTATTTTTAAATGAAACATCCTTAAATAAAATAATTTATTATTTGCCCGAAACGAATGAAATATTATTTGATCAATTTTGAAAATTTAATTGATTATTAATTTATTTGTAAAAAAATATATCTTTGAAAAACTAAAAATAAATTTAGGTAATTTTTTCCCAAAACCAAGGGTTAATTTATTTTTTTCTTGAGGCAATTCACAATCAACTCATTTTTCATTTGCCGCCCATAATTCACATACGCGGGTATTTTTTTTTTGTATTTAGTCGCACAAACTTTTCCTTTTCCCGCATTTCTTACTTTTCCTCTTTCGTTCACTCATTTTTCCCCTAATTCCCAGCCGCTCTCTTCTCCTCTCTTTGGAAAGCCGAAAGCGAAACCATTCCCAAACTCATGAAACCCTCGACAGGTTCCCAAATTCGTGAAAACTCCCTCCACCGCCATCTTCTTCATGACCACATCCCCGCCAAATCATGACCACATACCCGGCTCTTCCCCAAAATGTTTTCCGATTCAAATTCTTCGTCCTCCTCAACGAATTTGCCGACCAAGACGAAGAAGATGACGAAGAAGCAGCGGCAAATTTTACTAAAGAAGAATATTGGAAATCTCTAACGGATGATTGAAGGAGGAAATTACGATGCTCTCGGATCGGTAGCCGGCGAGGCTTCCGGAAAATCTAGCCAATGCGATATCCGGTAAGTTCTTTTTAGTTTCAGCAAGGAAATTTACTTGCCTTCGATGTTCGTGGAGACTCTCCGTTTTGATTTCGGTATATAGTTTGTTGGTTGGATTAAATTGGAACCTCCTCGAGATCCGTATGTCTTGAAGTTCATTGCGTAGTTGATTGGAAGTAGATATCTCTAATCTCAATTTACCTTGCGTTGTCCGTTCTCTCAATTTTTGTGCGTGGCGGATTTTAGTTCTTTTACGTGGATTTATCTGTTTTAGTTATTATCTTATCTGAACATCGTCATACTTAGTTGTACTGAAGTTTGGATTGATTTAATTATTGATTCGGCATGTTCGTATGAGCTGGGGATCTCATTTGGTGGTGTTAGTGTGGATGATTGGGATTCTATCCTTTGATTAATTGGGTGTTTTTGTATTTCTTTTCTTGAATTCATAGCCACAAATTTTCTCTCCAACGTGTTGAAATTCTAATCAGCTGGGTACTTGGGTGCTGAGTTTTCAAGAGTGTACTATGCGATGGTTCTTGGGGTTAACATGTTCTTGGGGTCTAAAAGAGTGATGGGTTTATGTTCTGAGGGACTCGAGTTGAGATTGTTTCTTTGTAAGCATTTCAAGTTTGCTTCTACTTGATTCATTAACATGTAATGGATCATGTCGTTAATTGATTCTCCACCTCATTGCTTAAATCAAAATTACCTATTTAAGATGAAATGTGATCTTACTTGCAATGTTGTAATGTCTTCCGATCATTGAAGCTGGCATTAAGAAAGCTAGGGATCAGGTTTTTCACCATAGGATTTTTGGGGTGTTTGTCTATGTTGGATAGTGTGTGAACAATCAAGTTTTGATGCGTCCTTGTGAGCCTGTTTATGTTGGTTTTCTGCTGTCATTTTTTCAGTTTCTCAATCTACTTAAAATAAAGTGTGCTATGAAGCAATGGCCTATAGTTGTAGGAGAATGTATAATTTCACAATCCAGCTTGTGGACTAAGCACTAAATTAATGCACTTCATTCCAGCAGATCTGGAATGGCACATTTTGATTGTTGTATAGAACTTTGTTGACATGTAATGCTATGCTTTTATTATCATGCTAGCACTAAAATGCACTTCATTCCAGCCTCATTCGCTTAGGCGCAAGGAGGTGTCACCTTTGTGATTGTCGGCCAAACTGGCTTCTCAAACCCTTTTTTAAGGAAACAACGTGGCACAATATTAAAACCAAAAAGAAAAAGGAAACCCTACACCTAAATTTGAGTTGTTGACTTGTTGGCTATTGCTATTTTTTTTTGATAAGTGTTGACTTGTTGCTATTATATGTGAACTTAATTTCATATATTATCCTCATTTATAATATGCTTTGGAATTTGTTACAATAAATAAATATATATACTCCCTTTGTCCCCCCCCCCCTCCCAAAAAAGACTTTCCTCTTTGGTTTCTTTTAAAAAATTAGTCCCATATCTAGTAACGAGATTTTACGGGCATGCATGTATATCTTGAAGGTTTTACGTTCTACCCCAATTGCGGGTCATGCAGAACACAAAGGTAAAATCTTATAGAACAAGAATATTGGACCTCTTACTTATGGCTATTATACCAAGTTTAGTGGTTGTTTGGTGCGTTCATTAATGTGATCTTTTTGAGGGTTTGCTTTCCCCCTTTTTTGGTTTGGCTTTCAGATTGTGGAACCATTCACAGCTCATTACGTATTCGCATTGGGTGTTGCAAGGTTCTTGAGCTGTGCTCATTGGGTTCTCCAGGTATGACTTGATTGACTTCTACTGTTTGAGAATTGATTGAAATAATCTCACATATCTTAAACAAACAATCTCACTTTCCTTTCAATGATGTTCCATTGAGTCCTGTTTTGAAATTTAAGTTTGCAGTTTTTGTGCCATTCTAGTTTACCCTGTATATGTCAATAAGAAAAGTTGGATACAAAATGGGGCGTATGTGGTTCGGTTTGGTTTAGGCCAAAAGCACGAACCAAACTACCCCCTATTCGTTACAAAATTTTCAAACCAAATCGAACAAGGCTTGGAACCAAACCACTTGGTTTGGTTTGGTTTTGTGGTTTATATAAATTCTTTTTAATCAACTTAACCAATATTTACAATAACAATAAAAATAAGATTTTAATTTGGAATTAACATCAAATATTCAAAAAACCTAAACCTAAACCCCAACCCTACCCTAAAACTTAAACCTAAACCTAAAACTAAACCTAAACCATAACACTATCCCTAAACCCAACCCCACCCCCAACCCACCCCCTGACCCCAAAACCCCACCCCTGACCTAACCTAAAATGTAAACCTTAAACCTAAACCTAAAACTAAACCTAAACCATAACACTATCCCTAAACCTAAACCTAACCCCAACCCCCACTGACCCAACCCCAACTAACCCTAACCACAACCTTAAACCTTAAACCTAAACCTAAAACTAAACCTAAATCATAATACTATCCCTAAACCTAAACCTAACTAACTGACCCCAGCTGACCCAACCCCAACTGACCCAACCCAAACCCCAAAAGCGTAAACCAAAGCGTAAACCTAAACCTAAACCATAAACCTAATTCGTAACACTAAGTTCACTAACCTTAAACCTAAACCATAACGCTATCCCTAACCTAAACCTAACCCCAACCACCCCAACCCCACCCCCCCCACCCCCGCCCCCCAACTGACCCACCCCATCCCGTCCCCAACCCCAAACCTTAACCTAAAAGCGTAAACCTAAAACCTAAACCTAAACCATAACACTATCCCTAAACCTAAACCTAACAACCACACCCCCACCCCCACCCCACCCCACCTGACCTAAAACATAAAACATAAACCTTAAACCTAAAACCTAAACCTAAACCTATACCTAAACCATAAACCTAATTCGTAATACTAACCTTAAACCTAAACCATAACACTATATATCCCTAAACCTAAACCTAAACCTAACCCCAACCCCCCCCCCCCACCCCCCTGACTGACCCCCCAACCCAACCCAACCTAAAAAGCGTAAACCTTAAACCTAAAACCTAAAACCTAAACCTAAACCTAAACCATAACACATCCCTAAACCTAAACCAAACCCCACCCACCCCCCCCCCACCCCCCTCCCTGACCCCTGACTGAACTAAACTGACCTAAAAGCGTAAACCTTAAACCTAAAACATAAACCTAAACCTAAACCATAAACCTAATTAAGTAATACTAACCTTAAACCTAAACCATAACACTATCCCTAAACCTAAACTGACCCCACCCACCCCGCCCCCACCCCTGACCCCCCCAACTGACCTAAAGCGTAAACCTTAAACCTAAAACCTAAAACCTAAACCTAAACCTAAACCTATACCTAAACCATAAACCTAATTCGTAATACTAACCTTAAACCTAAACCATAACACTATCCTTAAACCTAAACCTAACCCCACCCCCCCCCCCAAACCCTAACCTAAAAGCGTAAACCTTAAACCTAAACCATAACACTATCCCTAAACCTAAACCTAACCCCAAACACACCCACCCCACCCCCTGACCCCAACCTAAACTAACCTAAAAGCGTAAACCTTAAACCTTAAACCTTAAACCTTAAACCTTAAACCTAAACCTAAACCTAAACCTAAATCGAACCTAAACCTAAACCATAAACCTAATCGTAACACTAACCTTAAACCTAAACCATAACACTAACACTAACCTAAACTTAACCTAAACTAAACTGACCCCACCCCACCCCAACCCCGCCCTGACCCCACCCCAACCCACAACCCCCCCATCCCATCCCAACCCCACCCCAACCCTACCCCACCCCTAAACCTAAAGGTCTTAATATTTTTTTATTTTTATTAAATGTTAGTGTGTAATTAAAATCTTATAATTCTATTTTTATATTGTAGATGAAATATACATGAAATATACATGTTAGTTTGTATACTACGTATGCTAGTGTAAATTTAGCGTATTAATGTTTAAACATCGATTTATGCGTTTGTTAGTTGGGTAGCCATGTTGATGCTATGAAATCCATGGTTGTAGTTTAATTGACTTTGAAATAAAAAAAAGATAACTTTATGTAAGTTTGGGGGTGTTAGTGTAAATAGTAAGAAATAAAAGGGTGTTAGTGTAAATTTAGTGTATTAATGCTTAAACATCGATTTATATCGTTTGTTAGGCTGGGTAGCCATGTTGATGTTATGAAATCCATGGTTGTAGTTTAATTGACTTTGAAACCAAAAAATATAATTGTATGTACGTTGAGGGGTGTTAGTGTAAATGGTAAGAATTAAAGGGGTGTTAGTATAAATTTAGTGTATTAATGCTTAAACATCGTTTATATGCGTTTGTTAGTTTGGGTAGCCATGTTGATGCTATGAAATCCATGGTTGTAGTTTAGTTGACTTTGAAACCAAAAAAGATAATTGTATGTACGTTTAGGGGGGTGTTAGTGTAAATGGTAAGAAACAAATGGGGTGTTAGTGTAAATTTAGTGTATTAATGTTTAAACATCGATTTATGTACGCTTGTTAGCTAGGTAGCCATGTTGATGCTATGAAATCCATGGTTGTAGTTTAATTGACTTTGAAACCGAACAACATAAGCTGTATGCGTTGGGGGACTTTGAAACTAGCGTGCTTACTTTCAAGCAACATTTATTCCATTTCTTCTCTTTCCATTCCTCGGTTTAATACTCATATTGGGGGTGGGGAAATAGGGTTGGACCATTTTGTTATTATTATTAACTAATTGATTTTGGATAACTTGTACATGTTTAGGTTCATCCAGCAAAAAAAGCAAAGAAATGATGATTATGCCATAAATGTATTCCTATGGTAAGCTTCTAAAGCTTCTTGTTTGATCATATGAAAACAATGACTTACTTTTTCTTGTTGATTTTTAATCAAAATAGTAATTTTACTTGGACAGTTTTCTAGGCGATTAGTGAAGATGAAGTTTTTTGATACTCATGTCGTAGGATTTTTTTTTAATTTTATTTTTAGTTTTTTTATTAGATATAGTTTACATGGATTTGTAAAAGTTTAAATTTACAAGTTAACTCTAGAAACAAGTTTTTGGTATTAATTGTTATGTATAATTTACATGGATTGTTGTAATAACATTCTGATTTGATGTTTTTAAATTGGTTTTATATTATTGTTTATTTTGTATCTTCAGTTTTGTATTAATTGTTATATTATCAGGTACAAAAATTTATAATAATAGTATTTTTGGGGTTTTTTTTTTTTTTACATTATTAGCGACGAATTTTCCGTCGCTGAAATTCAAATTTAATTAATTTTTAAACGCCTTTAGCGACGGAATTTCCGTCGCTGAAATTCAATTTAATTAATTTTTAAATGCCTTTAGCGGCAATTTTCGTCGTGAAATTAAATTTAATTAATTTTAAACGCCTTTAGCGACGGAAAATTTCCGTCGCTGAAATTCAAATTTAATTAATTTTAAACGCCTTTAGCGACGGAATTTTCCGTCGCTGAAATTAAATTTAATTAATTTTTAAGCGCCTTTAGCGACGGAATTTTCCGTCGCTAAAGGTTTGAATTTCGTCGGCGGGAAAATTGAGGAAAATTTCAACCTTTAATCGCAGCTTTAGCGACGGAAAATTCCGTCGTAAAGGCTGCAACTACGACGAAATAATTTTAATTAATTTTTAAATGCCTTTAGTCGGCGACGGAATTTTCCGTCGCTAAAGGGAATTTCAGTGACGGAAAAAATTCCGTCGTTAGGGGCCTTTAAGCGGCGAATTTAACCTTTAGCGACGGAAAATTCCGTCACTAAAGGTCATTTTTCTAATAGTGACGGTTTGGTTGCTGGTTGCTTCTAGTC
>JABEVN020004401.1:0-13700 GCA_013146195.2 Codonopsis lanceolata | reverse complement strand
TTCCTCATTATGGGGCGATGCTTTGAAAACCGCAACCTACCTTAGACAAAAACCCTTATGAATTATGGACCGGTAAGAAACCGTCCCTTAATCATCTTCATGTTTGGGGTTGTCGGTAAAGCTAGGCCTTATAGACTGAAGGAAAGTTGGATGCAAGAAGCGTTAGTAGTTATTTTGTAGGATATTCTCAAAGATCTAGGGGATATAAATTCTATGACCCAAAAACTAGAACTTTTTTGAGGCGGAAATGCTAGGTTCTTTGAGGATGTTGAATTTAGAGGGAAAATTTAAATAGTAATTTTGAATTTGAAGAAATGGAAGAGGAATTAGTTTCTATACCTCTTCCTATAGTTCCTATCGAAAATCAAGTTGTGCACGAAATTCGAACAAGAACATAATATTCAAAATGACGCTAATTCTCCTATTAATGAACAACATGAAAAATGTTGATGAGGAAATTCAACACCCTCAAAATCCAGAAAGAACCGTGCCATTAAGAAGATCTAATAGAGCAAGAAGGAGTGCTATCTGGGATTATTATGATGTATATCTTGCCGAGAATGAGGAACCGTTAGGTTTAGTGGGAGATGAGCCAATCACCTTCCATGAAGCCATTAGTGGTCCAAATTCTCATAAGTGAATTGATGCCATAAATGAAGAGTTAAAATCCATGAATAATAATGACGTTTGGGATCTTGTCCCATTACCTAAGAATGTGAAACCCATCGGATGTAAATGGATCTTTAAGACCAAAGGGATTCACAAGGTAATGTGGAAAGACATAAGGCTCCTCGTCTTGTCGCTAAAGGATTTACTCAAAAGAAGGCATTGATTACAAAGAAACATTTTCACCGGTATCATCTAAAAATGCTTTTAGGATCATTATGGCTTTAGTGGCACATTTTGACCTTGAGCTTCATCAAATGGATGTAAAACAGCTTTCTCAATGGCGACATTGAGGAAACTATCTATATGAAGAAACCGAAATGGTGGCCGATTCGGATCAAACTAGTCAACTAGTTTGTAAACTCAAAAATCCATTTATGGGCTTAAGCAAGATCTCGTCAATGGTACTTAAAATTCAACCAAGTTATTCTTTCATTTGGTTTTGAAATGAATCTTGGTGAAGATTGTGTGTACCATAAGTTCAGTGGGAGTAGGTTTATATTTTTGGTCTTATATGTGGATGACATTTTACTTGCTAGTAATGATAAGGACCTTCTTAGGAAACCAAGAAATTCCTCTCTAACAAATTTGAGATGAAAGATCTTGGTGAAGCTTCTTTTGTATTAGGAATCCAAATACATCGTGATCGCTCACGAGGTATGTTAGGATTATCACAAAAGAATTATATAGAGAAGGTATTACAAAGGTTTAGCATGGAAAATTGTAAACCACATGACACCCCGGTCTCTAAGGGAGATAAGTTCAGTTTAAATCAATGTCCTAAAAATAATCTTGAATCTAAGTATATGGAAAATATCCCTTACGCATCGGCGGTAGGAAGCCTAATGTATGCTCTAATGTATGCATACTCAAGCCCGTCAGATCTTGCCTTTATTGTTGGCTTTGGGCGATTGTTGGCATGCTTCAAAGCAATCAAAGCAAGGAAGAGAACATTGGGTCGCAGCCAAAAGAGTGATGAGATACTTACAAAACACGAAGAACTACATGCTTACATATACAAAGTCGGATCATCTTGAGATCATTGGTTTTCGATTCCGACTTTCTTTGGATGCCAAGATAGTTGCAAATCGACATCGGGTTATGTCTTCACTTTGGCCAGTGGAGCGATATCTTGGAGAAGTGCCAAGCAAACATTAGTTACTACTTCCACCATGGAAGCCGAATTTGTTGCTTGCTATGAGGCATCAATCAAGCTATATGGGCTGCGTAAATTCATTGAAGGATAGCAGATTGTCAAAGGTGTTGAAAGCCGCTTAAGTTATATTGTGACAATCGGCCGCGGTATTGTACTCCAACAACAACAAGAGTTCATCTAAATCTAAGCATATAGATATTAAGTTTCTTGTTGTGAGAGAAAGAGTACAAAATGAACAAATAGAAATAGAACTTATTGGTACAAACTCCATGTTAGCGGATCCATTTACTAAGGCATTATCTCCTTTAGTATTTCACGAGCATGTTGCTCATATGGGTGTAATGACTTTTGATAATGCTTAAATCAGTGGGAGTTCTTAATGTTTCCTATTTCCTTGTGTTGTTTTATTTAAATTGATCTCATTTGGTTAAAGTAGGACTAGTTGGAGAATATATATATACGTTCTTCATATATATTCATTAATATTCCATGCTACATATCTATACTTAATCTATGTCATTTAGTTGGATATATATATGTGATTAATGTGGGTTTAGTTGAGAATCAATTACAACGACTGCCCCTTTAGTCCTTATACTTATATGACTAATGGACGGGATTGGTTTCGAATGATAACAAAGTGCACATAAGGGTTGTCATTTGTGTTATAAATATGATTGAAGAAATTTATTAAGTGAAGGTATATGTTATAATAATCCAAGTGGGAGATTGTAAGAACATGGATTAATATAACATATAAATACTTAATAATATAATGATCAATATTATAATATATGGTATAAAGCATAGAACTCAACATAATATGTAGAATTCCATAATATAAGTATACCATTAAATGATGGGCATAATGGTAATATCTTATATATCAATAGGTGTAGTCCCTAAATGAAGTGCCCCTTGGATTCCTATATAAAGGCTTATCCATCAAGCCTATGGATCTACAAGTTAGATTATTCTCATTCAGTCAAAAACTCTTCCTAAGTAATTGAAGAATAAAGAGATTAAAGGGCACTCATCATTTAGAAGATCTACTCCTCCCTAATTTGAAGTCTATCTTCTTACTTCATCCTCTTTACTCAAGAACAAGAACAAAATTAAGAACGAACATGGAATCACAAGGTAATTACACGCTTCCGTCTTCTTCTTCTTCTTCTCTTCTTAATCTAGTAATGAGTCGGTTCATGTTTAATGGATCGTAATTGTTCCAACAGATACTAGCATGAAAATATTGTTAGGTAGCAAAATTAAGTTGTTTGAGAATTTGGGAAGCAAAGAAAAAGACAACAGATTTTGACATGGGTGATGTCCCTGTTTTGGGCTTATTTCCGGAAAATACTGTAGCAATTCCGTCTGTGATAATTTTCCGATTCTTGGATATGTTATAAATATACATGTTAGGTAACTCCCTGTAAAGTTTCATAAATTTTCAAGTTAAGGAAGTATTTTTCATCAGTCACGAATCATGGCTGCGACAGTGAGACTGTCACAGGGGAAACATATTTTACCATGGGATTAAGGTGACTGTATTTTGATGAATACAAGTCCAAATAGAGTACTTTAAAGTTCTAAATTATATTTTCAAGAGTCTAGTTTCTGAATATATAAAATTCATGAAATTTAGAGTTATGAGGAATTAATAGTTGAATTTACAAGTTGACTGGGTAGAATGTGTAATAGCAAGAAATCAGATTGTTATCATGAAATTGAAGTGACTATATTTGGATGAATACAAATCCGAATGAAGTGATTTAAAAGGCTAAGTTATAGTTTGAAGATCCTAGTTTCGGAATATGTAAGATTCGTGAAATTTAGATTTATGATGAGTTATTGGTCAATTTTACAAAATGGCTGACCAAAATGAGTTATTACTAAGTTGTAATTCCAACGGTTAGAATGTGTATCTTTCGGTGCATGAACATTGAGTAGAGAAGGATTGATTTGGTTTGAAGAATGGATAACCATTTAGGGATATTGTAATGCGTATAACATTGTTGATTAACTACCCTAGACTAACATAGTAGTCTTGGTCAATATATGATGGGTTAACAGTTAAGTAAATAACTTAGCTTAGTTGTATACTAGAATATGAAATTCTATGATTGATTTAGATTATGACTAAATACATAATTCCTACTTTTGTTGAGATTTTTATCTTGTATGCTTTTGAGAATATGACTCATGAAGCATATATTTCCTTTGATTACTGGGTGATTTTATTGGTGTTGATTTCCTGACTTGTATTTAAATTGTATTCCATTAACAAGTGGAACTGCGAACTTGAAATCAACTTAGGCTACCAACTCGTACTTGACTTATTGATACGTGAACTAGGGTTCCTAAATGGAACGAGAACCTAGCTATGTCTTAAACAAGAACATAGAACGGCTAGAAATGCATATAACATTTATACCCTATTTGGTTGGAATTGTAGTAAAGACTCAACGGAGTCGATCTTAAGGAACGATTGGACCTTACTAGGATCGTGCTGAGATCCTTTGACACTTAGAAATCCATTGGACTAGATTCCTAGCTTTTGGAACTTTAATAGAATTGAGTAGACAGCTTGACACTTATACTTGAGACTCAATCGAGCTCCTTTTGTAATCTATATGATTAATCGTGAACATGTCGTGAATAACATGTCTGCTTGTCTTGAACGAGTTCGCTCTTGTCGAGCTCGCTTCCTACTTGATTTTATATGAGTAAACATCTACTTGACATGGACGAGTTTGCTCTTGTCGAGCTCGTTCTCTACTTGATTTTAGTGCCAAGTAAACATCTACTTGTCATTCCATTAGTCCACCTAGCATACTTGTCTTGTCTCGATGGTAACGATGCATCACCGTCATGAATTGTGAGATTCGTGGTTGTGATGGGTCGTCAGCCCATCATCATGCACCCACCTTCGACTATTTGATCACAGTGGAGAAGAGTACCTTGTCGTAACCATTAGGGCGCTTGGAATAATACTATCGTGTTCTTGGTCGATGTTTCACTCACGTGCATCCGATAACTCGCACTCGTGATAACCGTTTTCATTTCAGGATCTACGTTGTGACAGCGGCTCTATAATATATCCTCATGTTATGTGATTTATTTCAAGCACTTATGTGACAATAAAGTGTTAATTGAGACATGGGATCGAAAGTGACCATGTTTATCTTGATTGCGCATTATTGAATTTCATGGTGTGTATATATGTAGGTATACATACTTATACTTGATAATTCTATGGCTTGATATGCATATATGTGACTATACATGCTTATACTTGCTAATTTCACGAATGACTTGACGCATATATATAAAGTTATACATACTTACATGTAATGCTTTCATGAGAATTACTTTCTAATTCATTTGATTGTGTTGAACAGGGAATTTCACCCTAGTTCGTTCGGACAGTTTAGTAAGTGAGAAAGAGAGATTTCTTGTAAAGTATACAGCACGTCTTCGCGGGTTTTGTCGTCGTAACGCGATGGTTACTGTTGTTATAACAATGTTTCATATTATGATATATTGTTTAGTAGTAGCGTACTGAGTCATTATGACTCATCCCGTACTTTGTTTCTAGTTGTAGTGACATGTTCACCACGTTGAGGCCGAGTAGATCGTGATTGTAACAGATCGCAGCTGATCGATAGCTCGAGCTTAGTTCGTATGTTCGTGTGTTCGTGTTTGTAGCAGTCGACATTCCCGAGTAGTAGCTTGTGGATTCCTATCTCATCTAGCATCATTGATTTGTATATTGTACTTTACTATTCTTGTGAGCTCATTGTATTGTAAAGGTATTTAGACTTTACAGTTGGGTAGATCACTTGGGTTCTGATTTGGTTCTTCTTTGGCCGACGTATTGTGTCATGCTGTTATTCGGAGTCTTAGTTTTATATTCAGTTGTCTCCTGGGCACGCAGCAGCTTTGGGGCTTTTCTTTATTCTAGTTGTTTTCATTGTTGGTTAACCCCGGTATGCTTTAGCCGTGGGTAATTGTTATATCAGGTTAGTTCCTTGTTGAAACGTCGGCCTGGAGTGCCGATTGTTTGTTCCGAGTCTGCAATGTTGCGACACACGAGTTTTATATTTTCTTTTCTCGAGACAATAGTCTCTCTTGGTTTCATTTCGTGTTGATTTCGAGTTTATTAGCTCGGGTCTTCACCTTATTAACGCTTCCGCACCTTCGATTTTTGTTGACCCGTATTTTTGTACGAATGCACATTCATGTTTAAAGCTGGATAGCTCTATTGTTCGATTCACACTACTGATTTACAAGTACTTGTCCCCTTCTTGCCTTGTCCTAGCGTCGCGGCCTTGAGATTCCGTTCCAGAATCCGGGTCGGGTTGTCACATTCCAACATATTGAACACACCAATAAGCATGGTCATCCAATTTGAAGCCTCACTAAGTGCATTAATTACTCCAAGTAACGAGTTATTACTCATTTGAGTTGCACTAAACATACTTTCCCTAAGTCTAATTTCGCGTCAAAGCATTTGAGCGGGGAACACCCCGCTAGCCTTATGGACCTTGTTGTTTTGCAACTTGGACACTAAAATTAGATATGTAACAATTCTCGAGCAAACTCTTGTGAGTTCAAGCACCACGTCCCTCAATTGAGTATAGCTAATTCCCTTATCATCATCAATTGGTTTACTAACAAGTGCGTAAATCTGTTGGTTAAAGGTTGTTCTGGCATAACCATAGGTCTCGGGTTCAAGACTTATGGGAACGCAGAAGCATTAGAATTTTATTGAAAGAGCTTTACTGCCCTCATGGTCCGACTCAATTAAGTGGATTAGTCTTGGGCTTTCACGCCTGGGGACACCTTTGGAAAACAAAAAAAAAAATCATCAACTGGTTCCATTGCCAAGATTTTTCTTTTTCATCTAAAAAAAACATTTTACACCTCATTAACCTTTGTTGATATTCATGGAAGCTCCAACCCATCTAGAAGGCCTACCAAGGTTGACATAAATCAAGTTCCCTCTAGCCTACTCCATCGCTTTAGGGACCAGTGACTCCATCAAGGACGTCGACGCATGTTCTCACCATCCGGTTCCGAAAGGTAGACAACCTCATAGGTCTCATGTGAGAGGCTAGTCTCAATGCCAACATGCCAAAAACGGGTGATCGTATCACAAGTCCATCTGGGTGGATCGGTGGTGACCTGGAGATGACAAGTAGGACATCTGGTTTGGCTTTATAAGTAGTGTTGATACTTATTGTAATTAGATTTATATCTGCTCATACATTACACTAGTTTTATACATCAGTGGCTAATTGGGCTGCGTATCGATTAGCGTGGCAACTGTGTATAGAACTTTGCCAAGTATAGCTTTTATAGGACTTCAACAGGTTCAGCGGAAGACCTCTTCAAAGCTTCACCGGAAGACCTGCTTCAACATTCAAACGGCAGACCTTGTCTACACTCGGTCAATCATGACGTGTCCAGTCAAGCAATTCTTAATGGATCAATTTAAATTTATCCTTATCAGTTTGAATTTAAATTGAGACATTCCCTGACATCTCGGACCCGCCGAAAGCAGCTTTCAGCGAGAAGACTTTCGCAGACCGAGCAATAAGCGGAAAGCAGCTGTCACCTACATGCAGTAACAACTCTCACAGATCGACATCGGATTGCCCAACTTTCGCCTCGCAAAAGATCTCTACGTACTCATTCCCTGCTTTCGATATACGTGAAGACGAAATTCTTGATTGACAGCTCCATGCATTTAATGCATTCAACCTAATAGAGTTGTTAAGTCTTCCTCATCTCCAAACGGATCTCCAGAATGCTCCTGCTATAAATGCTGCCATTAAAGACTGAAGAAAGACACTTGATAAAATGCTCTGAAAATCTGCAACAACTCTAAAGTCTTAATTCCCAGTGCATTCAAGAGATCCTAAATAGATCAAGAAGTCCTCGTCAACAACAAGAAGCTGTGCATTAACATTTATTTTTGTACTTCTTGTTGTTTTCATTCTAAGCTATTCTTCTGCACGAATTAAATATCATGTTTACACAGATATTTAATTCCTTAACCCCCAAACACAAGTCAATATTTTGTACACGATCCATTGGGAATATTCTTTGTAATAGATCTAGTGGAAAACTTAATGCACTATTTAAATCCAAGGTTGACTGCATTGGTGGTGGACGTAGCACTCTTTATAGTGTGAACCATCCCAAAATAATTGTGTTAATTCCTTTACTGTTTGTCTACTTATTGAACAACTTATTACTTTATTTATCTTTATCCTTTCTGACAAACTTAAGTAACACTTTGTTAAGGTCTAGGTAGTCCTTATCGGCAGACTTGAACCAGCTTCCTTGAAAGACTTCCGCTACTTCAATCTTTTCAATAGAATGAAAGTACTTTTCAAAGAACTTACTTAAAAGTTTTTAAGTGTATAATAAGCTATTCAACCCTCCCCTTCTATCTTATTATTGTGCCCGTTGGGACCCACAATTGGTATCAGAGCCTTACTCTTTGAAAACTAGTTTTTCCGAGATTAAACTCTTGAAAGATTCGATCCAATGGCACAAATACACTACATGCTGCCTACATCTAATGCGAACCATGTCCCAATATTGGACGAAGGCCATTTCGATGTGTGGAAGGATAAGGTAATGCGTTTTATAAACTCCATTGACAACAAATTATGGAAGTGCGTTACTGCAGGACAACATGTACCAATGAAGGCCAACCTTCTAGCCTCCATCGCTGGGAATCGTGCAGAAGTTCCCAAAGAAGAATCAGAATGGACAGAGGACGACAGAAAACTGGTAGAGCTTGATAGTAAAGCAATCAATATCATTACTAGCTCTCTAGACACAAGCACATACCAGCAAGTGATCCGATGTACAACTGCAAAAGAGATGTGGGAAGCTCTTGTGGAATACTTGGAAGGAGACCAAGACACAGAGATAAGAAAATACACATATATCCGGCCGGTTTGACTCCTTCAAAAGGATCCAAAGGAAACCTTGAGACAAGCATACGATCGCTTCGGTGAGGTAATTAATAGCTGCTTTTCTCTTGGTAAAACCTATGACAAAAAGGAAATAAACATGAGGTTTATAGGCTCTCTAGGTAGCTTATGGCATGTTAAGACCACTGCTATGAAAGAATCCAAAAACTTAAACGAGATGACTCTCCGTAGTCTCTAAGCAAGTTTGAAGGTTTATGAGCTCGAAGTAAATCAAGCTCTAGAGCGGGACAAGCAGTTGAGCTGTGTCCTTGCCGGCCATGGTCCAAGAAGAAACCCTTGTTGAAAACAAACCTTCCAACTTCCTCCGGTGAAAGCGATTTTCTCTAAGATGAACAATTTGCTATGTTTGTAAAGCGTTTTCAAAAATTTGCAAAATATGGAAGGAAGAACACACACCAACGACCTTTAAGCGGTGGCTCATCTAAAGAAAGCTTGTGTGTTACAATTGTAGAAAACACGGTCACTTTGCCTCCAAATGTCCAAAGCCAAAATTTGAAGCATCACAGGAGACCTACTTATAAAAAATTTCAAAAACAAAGGGTATGTTGGTGAAGACATAGAAGACAAACAGGTTGCTACATGGTTTGAGGCCGATTCGAGAAGAGGAAGAGGATGATTGTGAGCAAGCTAACATATGCTTAATAGCTCATGATTCGAGTCCCACCTATGACTCACGAAAATGAAGTCGAAATCTCACCTAGTCCCTTGGATAAAAGTGAGATCAACGGTGAGAACTTGATGGGAAGAACTTCTCAAGGATAATCAAGATATGCTTGAAGAGTTCAATTCCTTTAGAGTAGCCTATGTAAAACTTCGCCAAGAATTGTGAAACTTATTCTTGAGAAATCTCGATGGCGGTGAGATTCAAACTCTCAATAATTTGTCAACAAGAAAGTATCAAGCTCAAAGGAGAAAACAAATTCCTTTGTGACAAAATTGAATGTCTAGCGAAGCACATCAAAGGACTTGACCTAGAAAATTGCCTTGCAAAGACAATTGACTCTGGAAACGACTCAAGGATACCTTGAAGAAATCCTTTCAAGCCAAAAATCATGTAAAGATAAATCGGCATAGGATATTCGGATGAGCCCGATATGACATTCCCATCGATCCGCGAGAAAGGTGAATCCTCAGAGGCGCTAATGATATCTCTTTCTCTAAGCAGGCGTTCGGAAACAAAGGGAAACAAGGCCTTGGTTATTCAAGTGTTCCTTATGTTTACCCAAGGCTCGAAAGGAAAGCCAAGATCAGCGCTTGGATGAGAAACACGAGAAATAGCGGTAGAGAAACTAAAGTCTGTGCAGGGCAACAACTCTGCTAAGGCAAAGGCTATTTGGCGGTAGACCTACTAAATATCTCTGGGTGACTATCAAGTTTGTCTATGAAGCAGGCAAGGCACACGTACTGTTGAAAGTAAACTTAAAGGTATTCTACCGAATCCTCTAAAAGGTAATCAATAGACAAGCCAAAGCTAAGTGCGGTGGTAACATACCTAGGAAGATCCAAAAGAAACCAATTAAGTCTACGTCAACAAGCAAAATTTGAACCAAGAGCGGAATGTTAAGAAAAAGGATAATCATAATCACTCTTCAACTAAGACCAGCGGCAGGTTCTCTATGGAACTTCCATTTATGTCATTCTTGCAATTGCCTAGGCCATCGGCCAGAGAACTGCTAAGGTTCACTCCAAAATCGAGAGACCTAGTTCTCTCAAGGTTAAGCAGTATGGGTTCCAAAGGTTGCTAATCCTTAGGACCCAAAAAGAAAATAAAGGGACCTTGTTGCTTTAAATCTTTTTGAGGAATGCTTCATGGCTATAGATTCGAGAAAACAAAGACATCAGTACACGGGCCGGTGGGCGCTCAAGACACATGACGAGGAAGCAGTCTACTCACAGATATAGTTGAAGCCAAAGGACCCACTTTTATTTTCGGAGACAATGCAAGAGGAAAGACAATTGGGTATGGCTCAATCACTAGAGGAAGTCTCTCCATCAACAAAGTCTCTCTAGTGAGTGGCTTAAAGCACAATCTGAGCATATCCCAGTGCGACAAAGGATTAATCTGCCAATTCAACTCAAACCGATTGCCTCATCAAAGATCGTGAATCTGCTCTGATAATCTTGGCCGGCAATAGACAAGGAAAGCGTCTATGTCGTGGACTTAAATCTTCTAGGGAGATTCTCCAGCCTTTGCCTAGTTGCTAACAACGTTCGTGACAACAATTGGCTATCGCACAAGCGTCTCAGTCACCTCAACTTCAAGCACCTCTCCAAGCTCTCCAAAGATGGGCTTGTCAAAGGTCTACCTACGGTGTCTGCCGACCATGACAGAAGTTGTAAAGCTTGCCAACTAGGAAAACTTTCCAAGTCTTCCTTGAAAAGAAAACGTCTTGTCGACAAACGGACCTCTTCACTTACGCATATGGATCTCTTTGGACCAATCACTACGGTCGGTATTTACGGAGACAAGTATACACTTGTAGTAGTTGACGACTACTCTAGGTTCACTTGGATTGAAACAATGACTTCAAAAGATGAGACATATGATCTAGTCACCGCTCTTTTTAGAAGACTTCAAACTCAAAAGCTTGAAGACATCAGTGACATAAGATCAAACAATGGCACTGAATTCAAGAACAACGGTGTAGAAAGATACTGTGATGACCACGGGATCGGCCACAACTTCTCTGCTGCCGGAACTCCTCAACAAAATGGTGTAGGTGAGCGGAAGAAACAGAACAACGATTGAGCGGCAAGAACTATGCTAGCGAAGCAAAACTTCCAAAGTACTTACAGGCGGCGTCAACTCGCATGTTTTACCGAGCAGATCCACAGTAAACAAGTTTCATAACAAAACTCCATATGAAATATGGAGAGGAAGAGCCCCAAACATAGGATTTCTTAAAATCTTCGGCTGTAAATGTTTTATTCTTCATAATGGAAAAGAATATAGAGGAAATTTTGATGCAAAATCAGACGAATGAATTTTTTTGGGGTATTCCAAACATTCAAAAACATTTCGCATTTCATCTCTTAACCTAATTGTTTTGGAATACAAAAGGTCACTTTCGAGTATCTAACAGTATTCGCCATTGTTGTTCTTCAAAACCTAAAAACTAACAGTCGTTTATATGCTTTGAATGCTTACTCTCTTGAAAACTTCTGTTAAATGTTTCTCTGGTTTGCTTACACTAAACATTCTAGGGTTTCAAGTTTTCTTTTTGAAAATTTTCTATAATCACAGATAAACTTGAAATCTCTGCTTGTTTAACATATGTGGTAAAAAGCCCTAATTTCTGACTGCATTTCTTTCAGGCAAAATCATCGAAATCCAAGCGTGACAGCAGGAAGGAGCTAGACCCGAAAAGGGCATTCCTCCAAGTTTGGACGTCAACCTTCCGAGATATCCTACTTTTCCTGCTGCTCACGATGTCATCGTAGCCCTGGACCCGAAACTTTATATACCCGGAATGTGCATCGACCTCCAATCTGTCTGCACTATTGCCGCCGGAGTCAAGGCCTGCGACGACATGAATGCCTCTGGGATTCTTCCACTCTTCTGACTCAACGACAAAGACTACAGTATTTTCTTAGCTGAAAGGGTACCAAAGGATGGAGCTCAAAATAAAAATGCTGCGTGGATGGATTAGAGGTAGTCCTATCTCCATCACCATAAGACAATCTCACCATTATTGGTGTGCATTTCGGTGGTGCTCTTGAATCAACAATTCTAAGGCTGATCATGCACAGGGAAGCAATGAGGAGTTGATACCCCGAGGAACCTCAAGGGAAGATCTTTGAGGAATCTCTTTTGGGCGTCTCTTGCTCAAGCCACGGATCGACAAAGGGGCTTCTGTTCAAAGTGGTGCACATGATATGTTCACGGCACAACAAGCCGATCTTACAAGTGCGTCTACCTTGGACCCGTCTCAACCGGCTATTATCTTCAACGAACTGAGCGTGGGTGGAAAGAGTCAAGAACAACCCCACACACGGCCATTTGTCGGGTTGATCAATGCTCTCCTTGAGACACGAGGAAGGTCAACTCTTCCTTAAGGAAGATGAGCTTATAGTGGTGGCCAAGGAAGCAGTGACCGCTTCGTTCTTCAACAAGTATAAAGAATACGAGAACAAGCGAGGCTGAGAAAGGTCTTCCGCTTGTCTCCATCGACAAAGTTGCTAAGCCGGTGCCGATCATAGTTACACGCTTCAACATGGAAGCATATGAGCGGCTAGCAAGACTTCAAGAAGGCTTCTACTAAATTTGATGACCAAGTTGCTAAGACCCTCCATCAACAAGCCAAAGATGCAGGCGATGAGGCGGAAGCAGTTATTACGGTCCAAGCAGAAAGCCAAGGCCAAAAGGCTCGAGGAAGAGAAGAAGTGACGAGGCGGCAGGCTAAATGGATAAGGAAGGAGATGAAGGAAAGCCAAAAGGACAAAGGCTAGAGTGCTCTTCCTGCACTTGCGGATGCGTCTCCATCATCACCTTCGGCCCAACCAACCCAAGCTCAACCGGCACGGCCAAACCAACTCCCTCCTCACCCGGCCTTCTCCTAAAAACCAAGCGACCATCCTCATCTTCACCGGCCCCTCACCTCAAGCCAAACGTAGAAGACCACGTAAAACCTTTGAAGACCAGCCACTGCGGACATTCCGCCTCTCACAGATGAAGCGGTGAGCACCCTATTCGGGTTGCTAAAAAAAGAGGTCTGGGCACAAGTCTCCTTGACCAACCCCAGCGCCCAACCATCTCACCGCCCAACCCTCTACCGATAACCAAACCTCTACCGCCACTCAAGCCAATCTATTCCTACTAGGTCATCTACTCGGATGACTTCACCCTCTGGAGGAGTCTATCCCTCAGG
>JABEVN020004400.1:0-13717 GCA_013146195.2 Codonopsis lanceolata | reverse complement strand
CATTATATATACAAATCAAGCTATGCACATTATTACCACGCAAAGGGTGTACATTTATATATATACACATATATCAAGATGTATATCTCTATATAACACATCAAATCTCCCATATAATCATCATGCATATAGTATATCTATATATATATATACATCAAGTATATATATATATATATATATATATCAATATATAAGGATGTATATCTCATATATACATATCAATTCTCTCATATTTGTCATGTATAAGTGTGCATATGTATATACACATTTCAAGTCTTCCATATAACACCAACCAACACAAACATGGTCAATAAGATCTCATGTTCACTAACACTTTGTTATCACATAAGTGCCCATAGTAAGCATAAATGATAGAGAAGATACCAAATCACTTTCGTCGATTTCTCCGCAATCACAACTGCAATCATATCGCCGTTGATACCTGTTCGTGGTCAAAGTCAAAGTCTCGGTCCGAGCTCTTCTTCTCGGTCCGAGCTCTCTACTCGGGAAAATAGCACTAGCCAATGTGCTCAATTGGTTACGACAAAGGGGCTTCCCAATGTAGCTAGCAGTGGAGGGGTGTGTGTAATCAATCCTACGATACATTGCGACCACGAATCCTATAATTCATGAAGACAATGCATCGTCCACCTTCAACATGAAAACTCAAGTAATGCCAATGGACTTATATGCAATGCACAAGTAGATGTTTACTTGCTAATTCTCAAGTAGATATAATGATCTACTAAACTCATACGATTATGCACATTGTTACAATAATCACAAAACCACAATAAGAGCTCATTTGAGTCTATAATCATAAGTGTCAAGTTGTTCACTCTATTCGATTCAAGTCTAAAAGCTAGTAATCTAGTCAAATGGAATATAATTATCATAGGATCTCACCACGATCCTCGTAAGGTTCAATTGTTCCTTAACTCGACTCCGCTGAGTCTTTACTACAATTCCAACCAAATAGAGTTTGAACACTATATGTGTTCCAAGACTCTTTTCTATGTTCTCGTTTGAGGCATAGCAAGGTTCTCGTTCCATTTAGGAATCTTAGTTCAAAGTCCCAAGTCAATTATATAAGGGAAGCCTAAGTTGATTATTGTGAAATCAAGCTTAGTTCAATTTTTATTCATAATTCCACTTAATAGTAGAATCCAAGTTCACCACAATTCATTAATCAGAGAAAACGTATCGCACGAAGGCAAATACATTCAATATGCTCATAAGTCATATCATAGAAACACGTAGAAGAATCAATTCTTGACAATGTAGGAAATCACATTTAGTCATAATATAAAATATACATAGTATTCCATATTCACTTATGAAATTCACAGAGTCACAATTTAACCATCACCCATTATGTACTATCCAAGACTACTCAAGTTAGTCTAGGATCATGAAGCCATTTACTAAACTCTTCCTAGAGTAGTAACTCATTCAATAACGCAAAGTTGATAGTAGTCAAAGACTTAAGCAACACTAGAGCGGTAATAACCCGTAAGGTCAAACCATACCGGTGAGTCTTAAAAACAACATGGTTATCCTAGCGACTTATACAAGTAGACTCCATGTATAGAGTACTAAAGATAGTCCCAATCCAAATCCTCTCAATTATGCATTTCTTTCACACAATCATATAAACCGCATAAGAACTCGATTGAGTCTTATAAGCACACATATCAAACATGCATTTCAATTCATCCCAAAGTCACGTAAACTAATACATTAGTCTAACGTACTACAAACGTCGTAGGGATCGAATTTGGAGTCGGTATTGTTCAACAACTCCTAATCTCAACTCCGGTGAGTCATTTCTAAAATTCAACCAAGTGGAGCATAGATACTAAATGCATCCCATTGCTCAATTCTATGTTCTCCATTCATTTAGAACTTAATAACTAAGCCGTTCATGACCTTAAACTAGCCATAAACACATTCCCGAATTTCAAACCCTAGAATCGGTGATTTTGTTAAACCTACAATTGAAACATATTCTTTCACAAGAGTTGATCCTAGGCTCATATAGAACAACATTCATGCTGTGCACAAAGTCAAAATCACAACTTCATAAAGAAATCATAAAATCCTACACACATTTCATAGATTGAATTGGAGGATTCTTACTTCACAAAAAGTGTTCCTAAGAATGATTAGAACAACATTAATGAAGGGAACATGTCATAATATTTAACATGAAAATTCTAGGATTTTTCAAATCACCTTTAGCCTATGATTAATGGTTGGAAGGAAGATTAAACCAAGGATTGTTGTAGAAGAGAGCAAGGCCTTCGATTCGGCGGTCTCGGATCGCCGATTGATCACCGAACTCCGCAAATGGTCACCCAAGTTAGGGTTCTTGCGATGGACGAAAATGGAGGTTACTCTCAGCAAAATGATGAGCTTGGTGATCACTAATGGCTGCCAAGGCTGAAAAATAGCTTATATACTTCCCAAGAAAACCTCAATCCAAGTGAAGGAGGTTATGTGACTTCTTATTGGCTAAGGAATGCAAGCCCTTGATACGGATTCATCCAAGGGTTTAGAGAGGTTGTAATAGGGTCAACAAAGGAGGCTTGACTCACTAAAGACGTCCAAGGGCCAAGGGCTTTGTGGTCATCAACCAAAACTTGGCCAAAATCCCGTATGTGTGAAAAACAGACCAATTTCCAGATTGTTGTTACTGGATAGTCGATCTTGTAAAATCGACCATAAATCGCTCACAACTCCAAATGAGGTGATTTTTGATTTTTCTGAAATTAGACTCATTAAAATATATTTTAGAATTTTAAATTACTCAATTTGGAATTATATGCATCAAAATAATGTTACAACAAAATCAAGTACGAAGCTGATTTCTGAAAATAGAATTCTCGCACAGCTGTAAGTCAAGACCTAAATGAGGTACTTAGACACCTTGGGAGTAACCTAACATATGAAGGTAAAACATACTAAATTTTTAGAAAATTCTCTTTAGTAGATTGGTACCAGAATTTTCCCGAAGTTCGCCCAAAAATAGGATTGAATCGTGAAGTAATATGTTGGTCATCTTATTTCCAAATGCAACAAATCTATGAACATTGATTGTGCAAGCATGAGAAATACTAGTACACTTGGTCTAGAACTTAAATGACCTTCTCGCAAGTTGAAAGCACAAACAATACAAGCAACGAAGGCAAACACGAGAAACCCTAAGACTCAAACGATGAAACTAAGCTTCCAAACTTTCAACCAAACATACTATGATCAAGATGAACATTATAAATCTCATATGTAAGGTACTAAGACTCCAATGAGACCTAGTTAAGTGCAAACATGCTAAGATGAACACTCAACGCATTAACAACAAAGCATGCAACGCATGGAAGGCAATCACTCTACTATGATCATAACCAACTTAATGCAAGCATGAAATGAATGAAATGAAGTCTCTAGCATGTTAAGACATACAATAAACATGCTATAATGATGTTATACATGTAAAGGGGTTTGGGTTCTCACACTATGCGAGAAAACTCTCAACTGAGTCAAGTAACGAACAACGTCAGATATACGACTTGTAACTTTAACTAGTTAAAGTCTATGGAACATATGGAATTAAGGTATTGGCTTCTAGATAGCCTACCTACACAAATCAAGGTTCTTTCCTCAAGTTTAGTCAGTGAGGTCACGGTTAAACAGCAAGCAAAACGAGAAAGTCAAATACACGAAGGTTTGGGGTCTTACATATTTATGGTAGCACTTTGATTTCACATAAGTACTAGAAGAAATCCACATATAAGAGGATATGATAAAAATCTAGTGCCGCAACGTAGCTCCTACAATATAAAATGTTAACAGGAACGTGTTGTCGGATGTACTTGCTTGATACATCGACCAAGGCAGTATTATTCCAAGCACCCTAATGGTTACACAAGGTACTCTTCTCCAAAGTGATCAAGAATGGAGGGGTTTGCACGTATCTGGTTCGGCAACCCATCACTATCACAAATCTCATGATTCGTAACGGTAATGGATTGTCAACCAGGGAATACAAGACAGGACAAGACAAGTATGCCAGCTGGACTAATAGAATGACAAGTAGATGTTTACTTGGCCAATTTTTTCTGGGGCAGTTCTGATGGTCGAAATAAGGCTCACTGGATCTCCTGGCAATCTTGTTGTCAACCGAAGCTCTCGGGAGGCATTGGTATCCCTTCTTTATTCTCTTTAGTCAAATCTTATTCCATTAAGCTTTTGTGGCGCTTCCGGACTGTTAAAAGCCTGTGGTCTGACTTTCTTCGAGCTAGATACTGTAAGCTAGCTCATTCTTCTATTCCTTCTGGTCGTGGTTCTCATGTTTGGCAGCGTCTTCAGTGAATTAAGGCTGTGGCTGATCCTCATATTGGCTGGGTTGTGGGCTCGGGAAATATCTCCATCTGGCTTGATAACTAGCTCCCAAACCTCACTCTTTCCAAGCCTCCTGGATGTGTTCTTGACAAAGTTCATGAGCTGTTTGATTCCAATGGTTCCCTCCTTCCCATTGCTTATTTCATCCTTCCTTCCGCTGCTATAGAAGTTATCTCTCATCTTGATATATCTATCTCGGATGGGCTCGATGTCCCTTTCTGGTCGTGCTCATCTTCAGGTAAATTCTCTATTGCCTCGGCGAGAGAGTTGGTTTCCCCGTCTCCAGCCTCCCTTTTTTCTGCTAAATTCATGTGGCATAAATTTCTCCCGCAGCGTATTAGCATCTTTCTATGGAGGCTTTTTATGGGTCGGTTACCAATCGATGAAGGGCTTATTTCTAAAGGCTTCCACCTTGCCTCTCGGTGTGTTTGTTGTGTCAATCATCAGATTGAATCTTTCCAGCATTTATTCCTCCAAGGTGAAGCTGCAGCTTATACGTGGGCAGCCTTTGTTTCTCATGGCATTTCCCTTCTTGGTAATTCTGCTCAGCATCGTTGCATGATGAACTGGTGTAACGCCAAGACTTCCTTTCTCATTATTCTGCCCTCTATAATTCTGTGGCATATTTGGAGATATCGAAATGATGTTTATTTTGAGGGAAAGTCCAAGCCTTATAGTCAGATTGTCAATTCTGTGGACCATGAAGTTAGCTCTATCCTATCTGCTTGGAATTTTATTGGGTTTCGCCGGAATCAAGGCCTTGTGATTTCTTATGCTTGTCGTAAAAGAGTGACTGTTCGTCCTATATCTTGGATTAAGCCTCTGTCTGGTTATCTTAAACTCAATTCTGATGGTGCTTGTCGTGGGAATCCTGGTTTAATTGGTGGGGGGGGGAGTAGTTCGAGACTCTAATGGTGATGTTATCTACGCCTATTCTTCCTTTTATGGGGAGTCCTCTAATATTGTGGCTGAAATGCGTGCTCTTTTTGAAGGTCTTCGTTGGCTTCGTAGTAAGTGCCATCGCAATGTTATTGTTGAGATTGATTCCAAAGTTATATGTGATTTACTCTCTAAGGGTCATCATCCTCCCTGGTCATTGGCTTACTATGTTCGGGCCATTCATTTGATGCAGCGAGATTCTTTTTTCTCCATTACTCATTGTTATCGGGAAGCCAACGCTGTAGCCGATGGGCTGGCCAATTTAGCGGTGGATTCTGGCAGCATGAATGCTTTTCATTCTTTCTCTGAGTTGCCTTGCATTATAAAATCTCATGTTCTTCTGGATGCTCAGGGAACTGCTCGGATTCGTGTCTCTTAATTTTAGTTCTTTTTCGATGTATTTCTCCTTTTTTGAGGTAAGGCTCCTTTGTCCCCCCGTCCAAAGGGTCAGGCTGGTTGTCCCCCTTAAGTTTGTAATTTTTCTTCTATTAATATAATCTCGCAGGTGCCGCCCTGCTTCTATTAAAAAAAAAGAGTAAAGAACGAGCTCGACAAGAGCAAACTCGTCCATGTCAAGTAGATGTTTACTCATATTAATTCAAGTAGGAAGCGAGCTCGACAAGAGCGAGCTCGTTCAAGACAAGCATGCATGTTATTCACAACATGTTCACGATTAATCATATAGATTATAATAGGAGCTCAATCAAGTCTCGAAAGTACAAGTGTCAAGTTGTTCATTCAATTCTATTCAAGTTCCAAAAGCTAGTAATCTAATCAAATGGGTTTCTAAGTGCCAAAGGATCTCACTACGATCCTAGTAAGGTCTAATCATTCCTAAACTCGACTCCGTTGAGTCATCTCTACAATTCATCCCAAATAGGATACAAATGTTATATGCATTTCTATCCTTTCTCTATGTTCACAGTTCACATATATCTAGGTCCTTATTTCATTGAGAAACCCTAGCTTAACAAGTTCACCATTCCACCTATTAGTGAAATCTAAGTTCAATACATGTACACAAATCAACTTTCAATAGGTCATTAAGACATTGAAGAATAAATCATGCTTTGAGCCAAGATATGAAATATGCTTCATAAGTCATATAATGCCGATAAAACCACAAGGTAATCAAAAGCAATATATACTTCAAGTCAATAATGAAAAATATGCTTATTAAGTCATATTCAATAAATAAGTAAGAATACCAAATCACAATTTATATAATTCCCAAGGTTTACCTAGATTGTCTAGACTCACCAAATAACAAGATTATATCCTTATAGTCTTTCTCTTTAGGATAGTAGTTCATCCCAAAATCTCAAATCCATTAAGGTTCATGTAATAGCCATAAACCACTATTGTCACATTCAAGTCTTTGAAGCCATACGCTAACTTATGTTGCAATAATATGATAAGACCCATGGGTTGTAGTCCATGTTCTAAAGATGTTTGTGTGATACTATTTCGCAAGGTCAAGGCAATACTAGCATGCTTTGGATAACAACTTGATTATCTTTGTAACTCTACGAGTAGACTCTATATATAGAGTACTAGATCATAACCCATCAAAATTCGTTCTATAGGAGATTCTCTAATTCACCATCTCGGATTCCCCGAGATGATCCCAAGATTCCCAATCAAGTCCTTAAACAAGTTAGGGTGCATTCACAAATACAAGGTGACTCTAGTGAGTCGGAGTTCCCACGTCAATAACCTCAAATCCATAGGATCCAAAACATGGGTAGGTCACATTCCTACAAGTCTTACAATCCTTTTTAAACCCTTTTTATAAATCCATTAGGACCACAATACCAAGCCAAACATAACCTTAGTCTATCGATGGCCCAAATTCTACAATTTGAAACCATAAGATAGAACTTTCTCTACGGCTTTCAATTGCAATTACTTCCTTCACGAGAGTTGTTCCTAAACACATTTGGGACATTATTCATGCTTTACTCAAGTCCAAATTATTGACTTATAAGGCAACCCCAATAAATTCAGATTTCAAACCTAAACATGACAATTTATCATCATCTTGCAAATGTAATTAATTCCTTCACAAGAACTACTCCTAGGCATATTTAGAACAACATGCATGCTTGAAATAAATCCAAATTAATAAGTTAACATGGTAGCCCCAAATTTTCAGATTTCTATCTTGTTGAAATGAAGATTTCTACTTCACAAAAAGTCTTCCTAAGCATGTATACAACAACTATTATGAAAGGAGTATGCCATAATATTGAACCTACAAATTTTCTGGGTTTGAAAACGTACCTTAAGCCTTATATTAACATGATTGATCAACAAATAAAATGGAGACAATCGAAGTGGAAGGCAAGAGCTTCGTTTTGGTAGTCTAACTTCTCCGATCGGGTGGCCGGAGCTCCGGCAAATGATCAAGGAAGGTGAAGGAGGTCTCTTGAATCTCTCTTCTAGGTTCCCTCTGTGAATACGTAAGTGATAGAAGATGGAAATGGCTGAAATGGCTGGGATGGTTCAGCCTTTGCAATTGTTGGAGAGAAAATTGGGTTTAATCCAAGTGATGAGTTAAGTGAGTTTCTATTGGTCAATCCTTGCCTACCATTGATCAAAACTCATCAAGGGCTTAAGATGGGTCAAAGGGGATTAAAAATAATTGATTTGGGTCAATCAAGGTCGGACTTGGGTCAAAGAAGCAAGGGGGAATGGCTGCAACCACAAAAATCCCGAAATCTGGAAAACAGATTTTTCATTTACAAAATTACTGGACAGTCAATCTTGTAAAATCTACCATAAATAGATAACAACTCCAATTGAGGTAATTTTTTATTTTTCTGAAACTATACTCTTTAAAATACAATTTAGCCTTTTAAACATCTCAATTCAGACTTGTATTCATCAAAATACAGTCCCTCCAAGTTCATGTTAACATTCTGAATTCTCAAAACAGAACATAGAGACAGCCATGATACGTGGCCTATTTGAGGCACATAAACACCATGGAAAGTTATGAAAATTTACAGAGATTAACTTAACATATGTAGGTAACACACACTCAAATTTAATCCAATTGTCTTTAGTATATTGGTACCAAAATTTTCCCGAAGTTTGCCTAAAAATAGGACTGAATCTGTGAAGTAATAAGTTGGTTATTTTATTTCTAATTGTAACAAGTCCAAGAACATGGATGGTTTAAACATGAAAGAACTAGTACCGTTGGCCTAGAATTCAACCCACATGAACCACAAGTAACATGGACAAGTCTCTACGGCAAAGGAAGGCATTCATGCATCCTAATTTCCAAATACTCAAATACAAGCAAGAAGGGTCTCAACCTCAAAGTTAAGCTTCCAATGGTCTAAGTAATGACCAAGAAACATGTAAAAATCATACCAAGACTCTCTAAGACTTAGTTAAGAGTTAAGGAAGCTAAGGCGATACACAAAGCTACCACGAAAAGGTATACAAAGCATAGAAATCTTATAAGACAACCAATACTCAACTAAAAGAACTAGAACCAAGATAAACATGTTAGGTTTATTTCTAGCATGTTAAGCAACAATAACGATCATGGTAAATAACCAAGGTTTGTATTATCATACTAACAAAAAGCCAACAAGAACGTTATGGCCATTTAGCATGCAAAACAAGGAAGTCAAACACGTGAAGGTCCAGGGTCTTACACCACCAATCATTTGTGGGAAGTTCTACATGCTAGTTGGGAGATGAATAGTGTGAGAACCCGAAACCTACTTGTATTACTTGTCTTCCATACTTGTTTCACATGATTAGAATATGTTTTTAACATGCTAGTAGTATCCCTAACATGTTTGACTTGATTGCATTCCTTGATCGAACCGTTATTGCCGTATCGAATGCCTATTGCCTTGCATGCTCTAGATTGACTTGTTCTTGCTCGGGCTTTGATTTTTGGACTTAGCCAAGACCTTGAGAGACATTTATCATTGTTTTTAAGACCCTTGATACTCATTCTAATGCTTCTTTGAGTTGTATATGCCTTATACGCGTTATACGTGCAAATCTGGACCTGTTTGACCTAAAGTATGGCCTGACGAATCGTTCTACTCTGCCAACCGAACATTTTGGACTTTGTTCGGCCACCATAACCAAAAAAAATGATGGAAGTTCGGCCATCACAACCGAACAGAGCAGAATTCCAGCAAAACGTGATTTTCTGCAACATTTGGCTGATTACGATTGTGCCCTTACTAAACCTCTACCATTAGTGACTTAAACCACTTGTATTAGAGTCTTATTCGCCTAATCTAAGTCTAATTAAGATTACTAAACCTATTCCTATCACTCATCATTTGACAAGTGTTCCTCATTAACACTTAATCAAGCTGATCTACACTACATCAGCTCTAGACTTCATTTCACGACTCATTTTCTTCTCTTCTTCTTCATTCGTCTGGAGAGAACTTGTGCGTGAGAGTCTTGGTGAAATTAGTGCGTGAGGGTTTGCTTCCAAGAGATTTCAAGACCCACTTGCGATTCCGAGACCGCCGTTGCGAAGCCGCCGTCGAGACGAGCGTTCGACACCGATCAGTTATTTGTGCTTCGTCTTTTGCTTGGCTTGAGGTAAGCTATCAATTTCCCTTAGGTCCATGTTAGAGATAACATGCTACCCCTTCTTGCTTCCCTTCTCTCATGTCTAAATCGTTGCTCTCCTTGATTTCTACCATGATATTGGAGTATTCTTGAGAGTATGAAAATCTGGAAGTATAGACTATTGATCGATTGTTTTATTTTATCTATTTCCTTGCAAGTGTACAAGACTATTATAGAATAGACTCGGAAGCAAGGGTCGAACCCACAGAGACAAGTGATCACGAACAGTGCGATTATAGATAGCAATTTATTAACCTAAGGGGGGTTTTTATGTTTAATTCTACTCTAAATTACTAGTTATAGATGTTTAACTAATTAGACAGTAATAACAGATATGGAAATCTTATGATGAGTGGAAATCTAGGATTCTGGGTTTCACTTATATCTCCTTTATGTTCAATTCATAATAATGTCATTCAATGTCTTGGGTTCGTTCACTAAAAATAGATATGGTCTGTTGAACAATTGGTTCAGCCTCCATTCCCGCAAAATTCACCCATTCCATATCCTAAGCACAGGAACTATCAATCTAGCTGTCACCTAGATTTATGATCTATCTGTCACCTAGATCATGTAAGAACCTGGTCCTAACTTATCACTCTCGTGCTTCGATAGGTCCAATTTATTGTGTTGGTGAGCAGTAACGACATATGCACTCGGTCATGCAGTTATCCGCACCTCTAAGCCTTTATTATTTGCGATTACATTCATTTGTTCAAAGCAAAATTATATAGGGATTGATAAACAACACAATCAACAAGCATTGAATAGACATATATATATGAATTAAAACATAAATTCGATACAAGTTACCTCCCACCTCCTAGATTAGGGATGATTTAGTTCATCATAGATGATGAACAGCACATGGAGATGATGGGAGACATGATTTGATCTTCAATACTTGAAATTACAAAACCTAACTATGTTATACAATCTAAAACTACCTAAAATCTATGTAAAGAGAGCTTCCAGCCGTCCTCCTTATTTTAGGCTCGGCACCTGACTTCTATATATACTCGGGAGTTGCGATTGAATCGAATGACTGTGTGAAAATGCGAAAAGGTCGCATTCTGCCTACCTTGCGGTCGCAAGGTGCTGGATACCTTGCGTCCGCAAGGTCTCTAGTATGGGTGGCTTTTGATTCTTTGATTGCTGACTTCGGGGGCCTATACTGCCTACCTTGCGGTCGCAAGGTCTGAGGCACCTTGCGTCCGCAAGGTGTCCAGTTTGTGCAGTCTTTCTTGTTTCTTCAATTTTCCTCTTTTGCCCTTTCTTGTAATTTGCACTTAAAACCCTGGAGTTTCGCGTATTTTCACAATAATCCTGAAACTTACAAAACTCACCGAAAACATATATTAGTACTCAAAAGACTCATGAAATAGCATAATTTAAGTCATAGAAGTATATAAAATCGACGTATAAAATACATCGATCAAATACCCCCAAACTTGAACTTTGCTCGTCCACGAGTAAACAAATAAACTTATAAATACAAAAGCATATAAATAACAAAAATTAAAATCTTTTTGTGAGGGTGACACTATTTACACTCCTCTATAAACCCACAAACTCAAGGAGACTCTTTTGAGTGACTCGACTATGCAGATAAATACAACAACAGGTAAATATTAAACTAAAATAAAACTACAAATAAAACCTAATATAAAATCTTTTTTGTTTCATCCTCAAGTTATAAATGTATGGCATGCATGTAATCTCAGTTCGGTGCTTACCACATATATGCAGGCTTAGTCAAATAAAACCAACTAGTCTTTTCTTAAGACTGCTACTACTTTTAATTTCTCCGTGTGTGTGTGATCACCAGTTTTAAAGAATATCTTAACTAAAACAGTTTTATTGAGCTAAACACCACATTCATATGAAAATCACAGTTTAATAGAAAATCATGCATTAAGAAGTATCAGATCTACCATTCAAACCCGGTCAGTTACAGACAGAAAGGTCCCAAGGATTCAAAAGATTTATACATCCATCCCATACACTTCTATGTATGACATACAATGCTCTCCTATCCCAATGACTTGTAATAGCTAAGATTATGCTAACACAGTGAGCTTTAGGGTGAATAATAATGATTAGGAAGTGTGTGATCAATTTCATGTTACTCACTTGACAGTAAACACAACATAAGCATTGGCAAGAAGATCATTAGGACTTTATAAGCTTGTAATGTAAGGCCAAGGTGTTGGGGGATTTGATGGAAAGGGATTGGAATTCAAAGTGAGAGAGTAAGACTACCCTTTATCCCTCATACTTCCAAGCAAAAGGAAGTTTTCCCTATTTAGGCTAGGACCTGCAAAGACCACAAGTGGAGGGGTGCTTTGTGTTACTTTTCACTTTTCTTTCCCCCCCCCCCAAACTTGTTTTGGGCAATATATTCTTCTAAAAATATCACTATTCTAATCAGCAGAATTTTTCTAACATATTTTCTCTTGAAAGCTATGCTTTCATTTGAATCTTTTGTTTATCCTCTTCTTCTTCCGTTTCATTTTTCGTCGACAAATGATTTTTTTTCGACGACAGACGGAAAGAAGAAGCTTCTTAGAAAAAATAGCCTAAGCGAAAGAAGTGGTCCTCCTAGAATCAATTTCCCACTCAATCCTACTCTCTCAAAGGGTAGGCTAAAAGTGTATAGGCTTTTAAGGTTAAGTTAATGTGGGTAAAGAAATGATAGCGAATGGGGGTCTAAATAGTGTGCTTAGCACACTCCATTCTTTTTCATTAGGCTCAAAGGGGACACTAGGGATATATTTAGTATAGGTCAGGGAATATTTAGGCTCTAACGATCCAAAGATGGCCTAAATCATTTCTTAATGCCAAATGCTCACATAGTATTTAAAGCAAGTAAGACAACACAAAACATCATATCAACTATGGGAATTGGGGTTGAGTGTTTAGCATCACTGAATTTTACATAAGCATTCGCTAAGACAGATGGTAGGGACAATTGAGACTAACATGCAGACACGGTTCGAAAGTGTGCTTGAGATATATAAATGAGAAAAATCCAAGGGATCTAACTAAAATGCAATTGACCCTAAGTTACAATTTAATGCAACAATCATGTTCGAATGGCTATGCATCATATTCTTGTGCATATCTTGTTGAAGTGAAATAGGTGTTATAAACTTTATAAAACTATTCTAATCAATCCATAGTTATGACTGGTGTGAGTGCATGAAGAATTTGGAGAAAAGTAAAAGTTTCGCAAAATTAAGTAAATTCCGGGGGATCTACGGATAACTATGCGGTTCATTGCACTAATCTCCGCATGGACTACGACTAGCATTACCACACCTAAACTCGAGGATGAATATTTTGAATTATATTTTTTTTTATATTATTTTTCTAAGAAATTGCGAAAATTGGAGGTGATGACGATGACACAATTGATGATGGGTCCCTATAAGAGGAACCCACAGTATCCAAAATAAGTGTATTACAGTCAAGCAACACCTCAGAAAATCGGAAAAAATAAAAACAGGAAAAATAGGGTGAAGAGTTAAATGGTCATCATATAAAGAAATTCTCTTTCACCTAACGACATAGCCCAACTCCATTCCTCGTTAGGTGGGACTGCTAAGACCTAAAATTTTAAATCCCCCAAACTTAAGTTCTATTTTGTCCTCAAAATAGAGGAACATATGAGAGGATTGATGGGGTAGGACAAATATCAAAAGGATATAGCGGGTCCACCTAAGCGAGCGAGACGGAACTTGGGCCTCGACTCAAG
>JABEVN020004399.1:0-13725 GCA_013146195.2 Codonopsis lanceolata | reverse complement strand
ACCAAGGGAAGCAATTTTACATTTGATCAACCCATGAAACCGAAGATTCATAGTCCCAAAAGAAAGGTGCCACAACCTTGTTCATAGGTAGCTTTTTTCCTCTGTAGCTTTCACACTTTTTCATTAAAGGGAGTCAATTTTCTCAAGATCAACCTTATGAGAACCTAAGTTCCATAGTACCTGACAAATTGCAAGATCCCAAAAATTTCAAAAGGTAGCTCTTTTCCTTTGTGGACTTTAAAACATACTCAAGAACTGAGAGAGAGAGAGAGAATCATAACAAAAAATCACAATGATTTTGAATGAAATTTTAAGCAACCACAAGAGACACATACATGTGAGTCAATTGATCTAGAGTGCCCTCTAAAGACAAAATGCAATTATGCCTATTTTTTTTTTTTAATAATTAACTGTGTAAAATCATATGGCACACACAAAAACACAAGAGATTTCCAAAGATTGAAAAATCTCTCAAAAACAAGACACTTAGCAAATATATCACAAGATGATTTTGGTCCCAACATGTTCAATGCAAACAATTTACATAATCAACCAAGTCTCTAAAAAAAATGGTGTCTTAAATTAATGTGATTAGTTCGAGAATAATGAACTGATTTTTTGCTAAGCAAAATGCATAGGTGTTATCAAAAAAACAAGGTTAACACATCAATGTGAACACATAATCTTTGATCATTTGAAGCATCCATAAAGATTTAAGGCTTCTCTCAAAAATATTTTGAAAAGCATGCAAATTTTTGAGATTCAACCTTACTTTTCTCCTTGTGTATATGCCATCATGAATATCACCTATTACTTGAGAGATTGGATGGTTTTTTCCGAATACGGCTAGGAATGTCATGGCTGCAACCATTCCAAATTGACTGATTTTCTGAATGTCAGGACCTGATTCTGAAAGTTCAGACCTGTTTCTGAATCTGCAGTTTCTGTCCAATGTTGCTCCCATTGTTTGCAACATTGGGTATTAGGTGAAAGCTTGTGTGAGAATCACATTGGCTGAACTTTCAGAATATGCAAATTTCAGTCGTTATGTGCAGGTTCAGTTTCAGATGCTGGTTCTGAACATTTTGGAGGAGAAACATCATAGGGCTGACTTAGAACGAGGACATATATCAAAGGGTTCACAATATTTGGACTTGCCTTTGTCATTACTACCCTAGGAACCCACATCTGTTTAAAAACTTTGGGTTGGAGATTTTGAAAAATTTACGATTTGTCTTTGAATGAGGCTTCCAATGTGTGCGCCAATGTTGGCATTGGCGTATTCGAAACAACTTTCTGCGGTTACGCCATGAGCTTTTGAAAGAAATCTTGCCTCATTTCATTCTCATACATGGCCTTTTTAGAAAACAAAAGGGTTGTATGTGACCGAGGCTTATGGCGAAGTGACAAACATAATTTTTCTTTCTTACTCTCGGTTTTTCCACGAAAAGCAGTTTCGGAAAACTTTCATTGAGTGCGATTTGGTTCGGATGTTCCTTCTCCCTCTTTCACAAATACCTTAGGGACAAAACCAATACGATCTAGAAGTATTACGAAATTGACAAATCATCAACCTTTTGTTGCTAGAATTCCACTTGGTCATGGTCTCTTTTGCTTGAGTAAAATTTGCTCCTTTAACTTCTCAATCTCCACATCCTTTCTACTTAGGACACTCTCGGCCTCACTATGCATTCTTTTGTTCTTCATTAGCCTTTTCGGTAGTTCATTTGCCTTTCCAAGCACTATAACTTGATGAGCTCTCTTTTCCCAATCTTTGTACGACTCTTTGTAACCTTCTAGTGCGAATGTGTCACCATCATCTGCAATTGTGGAATTAAAAGCAGAAGAAATTGTTCTGTTTACGCTCAATGTCTCTCCCAATGTTGCTCACGATGTTGCAACATCGGGACATTAAAAGCTATCTATTTCGAATCGAGAATCACAAGACATTCAGGCAAGCGAGTCTTTGGGCATTCTTAGTTTAGAAGCGAACATTGGCGAGTCCTTCACATAAAGTTTGAAGGGCCTCCCACACATCTTTAGCGATTCATAATTTGCTATCACCCTAAAAGTATTTGCATCTAAGGCCTTATAAATAGCGGACAAGGCTTTGAGTTAAAAGAAGCGATGTTCCTATCATCATTGGTCCTCAGTTCTTTGGTGATCTTGACATCACCATCGAGAATCTACGGTTTGGGAGGACTCCACCATTTAAAACAGCAAGCCACGCTCTTTCATCAATGGATTTGATGAAGATATCTTGACTTTCCATATAGAATAATTAGCATTTGTGAGTAGGAGGGGCGAACCACGTTTTCATCGAGAATCCATCACGTCTTTAAAGCGAAATCGACTCTTAGTGATATCAAGAGGAGGCTCGATACAATTGAAAGAGCAGCGATGCAGTTCTCGATATGACGATGTTCTTGCAATGTTGCGGTGAATGTTGCAACAATAGCGGTAACAATGTGAAGAAAGTGTATCACGAGAAAATAGCGGCGGAAGTTTTGTTTTGATTTAAAAACAAGCAGACTTAGGAAGGCAATCACACAAAACAATCTACAAGTATCAAACTTGTAGATCAAGCCTCAGGCCACACAAAATTTATTAAAATCAACAATGTTTTTTCAATGAAAACCTTACAAAATTCTCACAAGATATAGAATCTTGGAGAACCAAAATCCCATTACATAAACACTAAACCAAACGTGGGAAGAAAGACTAAGAACGCCGACTTACCAAAACAACAGAAACAAGCTAAAGCACAAAAAACGAGAACTCATGAAACACAAGGCGGTGTTCACGAGTTTCAAGCAAACGACAACGAGCAGAAAGAAAAAGCAGCAGGAAGCAAAGAATGTGAATCTCGTTTATTAAATCGATGAAGCTTCGACAATGGTGTATTTTCACAAGTTTCACACGCTTACGAAAGGATAAACTCGCTTTGAGAACTACAGCAAAGTCTGATGCTCGCAGCTTATATCTCGCTTTCGTTATAGCTTTCTAATTCTTTCAGTACTCATCGCACGCCAAGCTCTCTCGAATATGGCTTGTAGTTTTTTCTCCCTCAAGCTCCCCGAATAGTTTTTCTCTTGTAAGTTTCCTCTCATTATACTCAATCCATGAAAATCGTCTCGCATTTATAGGCCATCAACTGGTAGGAACACGGCATAAGGGCACAAAACCAATTCCTACTAGGAAAGAGATTAATACAATATTAAGAAAGATTATGTTTCCTATTAAGACTAAGATACATCAAATAACTAATTTATTTACATAAATCTAGTTACCAAAAATATGTTGCCTAAATCTGAAAGATTTGAAAGATTTGAAAGATCAAATCTTTTGAAAGATTTGAAAGATTTTCCTATCAAAAATCAAAACCAATCTACCAAAAGTATTTTAAACAAAATCTAACACCTAAATAAACATTGACTAATTAAAAATCTACTTTGACCAAGAAAGGTGAAAACAAAATAAAATAGGTCATGCCTATTTTACCCTTACAATCTCCCTTTGTTGAACCCTTTCGTCAAATCAAAAGACAAGTGTTTATACAACACCAATCAAATCACCTAACCCGCATTGGTTAGAAAATCTCATCTCCCCCTCGAATTTGTGCAAGGAGCACAAACGTAAAATCATCACCATCACAAGAAACACTTGATCTCTCCCTATTTGACCTAGGAAAAGGAAGAGAGATAAAATCATCTTTTAGGAATTCTCAAAAATCAAAGATTTTGAAAAACACAAAGAAGTGTTCACCAAGATTTGATCACACCACTTAGCAAAAACTGAGCACATCATATCCAGATTCAAAACCTCTTAGTTTCCCACAAAAATTAGACATCCACTAAATATTTTCAACATGGAGATTTTTGAAAATTGATTTGCAGTTTGAGTTTAGGACAAAATTTCACCAAGCGATATCATTGCCAACAATGCATGTCCTAAAATTTTATGCCTAAAAACATGATGACTAAATGCTAGGCAAAGAATAATAAAAATGCAATCACACACAAGTGATAAAGACCAGATCAAAAGATGTAGTTCTAATGTTCTTTGCAAGATTGGGAGATGCATTCGCCAAAATTGTGATTTTATTTTCAATTTTGCTTTTTTTTTTTAATTTTCTCAACCAAATTTCTCTCCCAAGATAATAAATTTTTCACAACCAAAATCCATAGGTACTTTATTTCCCTAGGAATATAGCTCTACTTTATTTCAAGCTATTCAACACATGCCACTAGGAACCTTTCACACTATTTACCAAGGGAAGCAATTTTACATTTGATCAACCCATGAAATCCGAAGATTCATAGTCCCAAAGAAAGGTGCCACAACCTTGTTCATAGGTAGCTCTTTTCAGTTAGGTAGCTTTCACACTTTTTCAATTAAAGGGAGTCAATTTTCTCAAGATCAACCCATGAGAACCTAAGTTCCATAGTACCTTGACAAATTGCAAAGCATCCCAAAAATTTCAAAAGGTAGCTCTTTCCTTTGTGGACTTTAAAACATACTCAAGCGGGAAGAGAGAGAGAGAGAATCATAACAAAAAATCACAACTGATTTTGAATGAAATTTCCAAGCAACCACAAGAGACACATACATGTGAGTCAATTGATCTAGAGTGCCCTCTAAAGACAAAATGCAATTATGCCTATTTTTTTTTTTTTTAATAATTAACTAAGTGTAAAATCATATGGCACACAAAAAACACAAGAGATTTCCAAAGATTGAAAAATCTCTCAAAAACAAGACACTTAGCAAATATATCGCCAAGATGATTTTCGGTCCCAACATGTTCAATGCAAACAATTTACATAATCAACCAAGTCTCTAAAAAAATGGTGTCTTAAATTAATGTGATTAGTTCGAGAATAATGAACGGATTTTTGTGCTAAGCAAAATGCATAGGTGTTATCAAAAACAAGGTTAACACATCAATGTGAACACATAATCTTTGATCATTTGAAGCATCCATAAAAGATTTAAGGCTTCTCTCAAAAATATTTTGAAAAGCATGCAAATTTTTGAGATTCAACCTTACTTCTTCTCCTTGTGTATATGCCATCATGAATATCACCTATTACTTGAGAGATTGGATGGTTTTTCTGAATACGGCTAGGAATGTCATGGCTGCAACCATTCAAATTGACTGATTTTCGAATGTTCGGGACCTGATTACGAAAGTTCGGGACCTGTTTCTCGACCGCGAAATCTAAGTTTCGTCCAATGTTGCTCCCATTGTTGCAACATTGGGTGAAACATTGGGTGAAACATTGTGAATCACATTGGCTGAACTTTCGAGAATATGCAAGTTCGCCCGATTTATGTGCGAGTGTTCGTTGTGAACCATCGGGATGTATTTGACAAAGATTATGACCAAATTAATAGTAATCTCGATGCCAAGCCTTGGCATCGATGCATTTGACAAGATATTATGCGAACCAAATTAATCAAACTCGATGTCAAATGCATCGGCATCAGATGCATTTGACAAAGATTATGCAGACCAAATCAATCTAAACTCGACTCGATGCCAAGCCCCGGTGGCATCGTGATACATTTGACTGATTATGTGACCAAATTAATCGAAAGCCGATGCCAAGCCACGGCATCGGGATGCATTTGACAAAGATTATGCAGACCAATTAATCCGTAAACTCTAATGCCAAGCAATCGGCATCGGATGCATTTGACGATTATGCGTAACCAAAATCAATCTAGAAACTCGATGCAAGGGGGCGCATCGAGGATTCATTTGACAAGATTATGCGTAACCAAATCAATCCGTATCCGAAACTCGATGCCAAGTGCCTTTGGCATCGATGCATTTGACATTATGCGGGGACCAAAATCAATTCAAACTCGATGCCAAGCGCCGGCATCGAGGATGCATTTGACAAAGATTATGCAGACCAAATTAATCCGAACTCGATGCCAAGACGACATCGGGATGCATTTGGACAGATTACATGACCAAATACAGGACCAAATTAATCGAAACTCGATGCCAAATGCCGGCATCGGGATGCATTTGACAAAGATTATGCGGGACCAAATCAATCCGAAACTCGATGCCAAGCCAGGCATCGGGATGCATTTGACAAAGATATGCGACCAAATTAATCCGAAACTCGATGTCAAGCCCCGGCATCGATGCATTTGACAAAGATTATGCAGACCAAATAAATCAGAAACTCGATGCCAAGCGGCATCGTGATGCATTTGACAAAGATTATGCGGGACCAAAACCAATCAGAAACTCGATGCCAAGGGCCGCATCGATGCATTTGACAAGATTTTGGAGGACCTAAATAAATCCGTAAACTCGATGCCAAGCCACGGCATTAGGATGCATTTGACAAAGATTATGCAGGACCAAATTAATCCAGAAACTCTGATGCCAAGCACTGGCATTAGGATGCATTTGACAGCATTATGCAGGACCAAAATCAATCAAGAAACTCTGATGCCAAGTGCTGGCATTTGACATTATTTTGGAGGACCAAATAAATCCAGAAACTCTTATGCCAAGCCCTGGCATCAGGATGCATTTGACAGTATTATGCAGTACCAAATTAATCCAGAAAGTCTGATGCCAAGCCCTGGCATCAGGATGCATTTGACAGTATTTTGGAGGACCAAATTAATCGAAAGTCGATGCCAAGCCTGGCATCAGGATGCATTTGACAGTATTATGCAGTACCAAATTAATCCAGAAACTCTGATGCCAAGCCCTGGCATCAGGATGCATTTGACAGTATTATGAAGGACCAAAATCAATCCAGAAACTCTGATGCCAAACCCTGGCATCAGGATGCATTTGACAATATTATGCAGTACCAAATTAATCTAGAAAGTCTAATGCCAAGCCCTGGCATCAGGATGCATTTGACAGTATTTTGGAGGACCAAAATCAATCCAAAAACTCTTATGCCAAGCCTTGGCATCAGGATGCATTTGAAAGCATTATGCAGGACCAAAATCAATCCAGAAACTCTGATGCCAAGCCCTGGCATTAGGATGAATTTGACAGTATTTTGGAGGACCAAAATCAATCCAGAAACTCTGATGCCAAGCCCTAGCATTAGGATGAATTTGACAGTATTTTGGAGAACCAAAATCAATCCAGAAACTCTGATGCCAAGCCATGGCATCAGGATGCATTTGATAGTATTATGCAGTACCAAATCAATCCAAAAACTCTGATGCCAAGGGCTGGCATCATGATGCATTTGACAGTATTTTGGAGGACCAAAATGAATTCAAAAACTCTGATGCCAAGCCCTGGCATCAGGATGGATTTCACATCATTTTGCAGGACCAAATTAATTCAACATTTTACGATTACAAAACAAAATACAGTAACACAAATATGGAATAAACATAAAAATTTAATTATCACATTTTCAAACAAATTTGTCATTGTTTTTTGTTGTCCCCTTTCAAAATAAATGTTTCAGCCATATTTATCCTATATTTAACAGCATCAATACTACTAGGAATCATTTGTCATTTGTCCTCTTAGCAAACATTCAATTAAAGAACATACAAAAACACCACAATATTCTATGTAAGGATTTTGTTGTGGTGATTTTTCAAATCTTCCAATGCTGCATTTGAATTTAGGCTTGTTCATATCCTTGTGTTGTCCAAGAAAGAAATTCACAAGTGTTTTCATTCTGCGTTCAACATAATTTACCTACAGAGAAAATAACCAATAAAACTTAATCTAAAGACATTACTTAAAAGACAATACTAATAAAACAAAATACATTACTAATAAAATTCAAGCATAGTGCTTACATGAAGAAGGAGAGTGTGGCAAAGTATCAGGTGTCAAACACGCGTCAACACTTTACATGTACCCCTCCAGCGTAGGTGCTTCCTAAACGCCCACTGCAAACCATTGTTCCATTCACAGGAAAGTTGACTCGAGTTTTTTGGTTGCAAAAATGTGAACCAACCTGACGCAACGAAACAATCAAATAGAAACTCTTTCAACGAGAAATTTCTTAGAACAAGCCTATGACGGCTTAGGGTTCAAGCAAAAAGCAAAAAAATTCAAATTTTATTAAAAACAGCCCAAATAATGTTTAATAGGGTATTTATATGCCCTAACAATCCAAACCCTAAAAGGAAAAGTCTTAAACAAAAAAGACGAAAAAGCTCGAAAACTTCAAAGGCCCATAACAATACTTAAACAGCGTTTTTTGGGCTAAAAATGAACACTTCACTGGGAAATCCCGGTGAATCTTGTAGAGCTCGTTGAGAGCTTCGATTTGATATGTTGTGGGTCCCGTAATTCATCCGGACGCGAAAGTTATGCTCCGTTAAAGTTATGCCGACCGTTAGGTGCTCTCTACTATTGCTTAACGGAAACTAACGGAGAAACTGCCAAACCCAACTTTCAGAACTTCGAACTCTTACCAAATGCCAACCTTATGTGCCTCAGTAACAAAAGGACAATCTAATGTTGTTAAATAGCAAAAAATCAAGAAGAAATGCGATACATACAACAAGAAGCCAATTGCAAAAAATAAGAGTTGAATACCAATGTCAAAAGCAAAAGCAAGAAGCCAATAGGAAAAGATACATACAACAATTTCTCCAGCTGGAGAATAAGAATAGTTGAGACTTGGAATTAGTCTCAATAGCTGACCTGGGATTTTCTACTTTGCCTTTTGTATATCTTCCCCAAGAAAGATTTCAACACTGCTCGTACTGCTTTGCTTGCATGAGCTTCGATCGAGCTGATTAACTTTTCATAACTCTTGTTTTCGTAATCTGCAAATACATCCTGAAGCTTTAGTGCGTTATAAAGCTCCTTCACTTTTGCAACACACCCGATTCTCCCGAGCGATTCTCGAATTCTTTCCTTTTGGAATGACTCTTTTAGAGAAAGGAAATGTCAAGAGCGGAGCTTGTGAATCTCAGCTCTGAATCTATAAAAACGGATATCAGAGCTTCCTCACTAAAAGGTGTTCATATGGTTGGATAAGTGAGGAGTCGAGGCCCTTGGCGAATTGGGAATTAAGTGGAGTAATATTGCGGCGTGACGGGTGGTGGACGGCGTTGTTGGTGGAAGAACGACCGGTGGTGGTGGAGGCGTCGTCGGCATAGCGGCGGAAATAGAAGGAGACGAAACTCATGAAGAAGATAGCAGTGAGGAGGACTAAGATAGTGAGGGCCATGGAGGTGTCGAAAGGGCTACTGTTGGGAAGGTGGGGTGGAAAGGGCATTGATGTACTTTTCCTCTAAAATTGTATCTAAAAGATATGTCTAAAAAATAGGTGGATTTATTTGAAAACATGTTTTAAAAGATGTACCGGCTTGTAATTATTCCTTGAAATTAATTGTTGATTGATGATTGTTACACGTCAGATAAAAAACCTGGTTTTGGTGGCGGAGAAAGCCACTCTCAAATCTCAATGGAACTTAGACCCCTCTTTTTCATCCTTTTTGCTAGAATTTCTAACGAATTATATTCCTCCGTTACTTCCCAAGAGTTTAGAAAAATATACTCTTTTCGTTCCTAAATTATCATTTTTTTTTTTCATTTTTTAAAAAATAATTATTCAGTTTGAAACTTATTTTTTTATGACATCACTTTTACTATTTTACATTTATTTTTTCACTCTTACTTTAATTATGAGCCACATGCACATCGACTTTAAAGGAAACTACACATTAAATCAATATAAATAATCAAGTCAATTGTTTTTTTCTTAAACTGTACACCAGGTCAACTAAAACGATTATTTAAAGACAGAGAGAGTATTAAATAAATGATAACATAACTAACATTATAATTGGTGATAATTATAATACTCCATCCGTCTCTAAATAATCGTCTTAGTTGACCCGACGCACAGTTTTAAAAAAAAAACAATTCACTTGATTATTTATATTGGTTTAATGCGTAGTTTCCTTTAATGTCCATGCGCATGCGACCCATAATTAAAGTAGAGTGAAAAAATAAGGGTAAAGTGGTAAAAGTGATACTCTAAAATGGTAAGTTTCAAAGTGGACAATTATTTTGGGACGAACGAAAAAGGAAAGGAGGACGATAATTTAGGGACGGATGGAGTATCTAAATATAATTAATATATTAATATCAAATATAGATGATAAAATTGAAATGTTATTAATAATGTAAACATAATTTTTAAAAATGAACTATTAATGTGAAACGTCTCTAAATAATATGTTTGACTCTTTGTTAGGAAAAGAGGAAGTATTATTTTTTGTACAAATGAACACAAAAAAAGAAAACCATTATTGTAAATTGTCTGGACAATTTGAAGATGAGATATTTTATTTTGATAGAGAACTGTGGATAAAAAATTGTAGATTTCGTCATTGGATTTTCAGAATTTGTAGCACGTATATGTATGTTTTGTTTTTAAATTTTCTTTGTTTCATTAAGGTTTCAAGTATAAAAGTAAAAAGATGTTTGAAGAGACTCCACCACTCGCCTCCCACGTGACAGACACGTGGCTGTTAGAACAACGACACCTGGCAACTACATCGACGTGGCACAGCTCGGCGACCATCCTCGACACGAGCATCACCAGGCCGAGCAGAATTATTTTGGACTAGCAAATTGTCACCAGGCAGACTTCACATGATCGGTCCTCGGTCCTAGTCGACCACCAAGAGAGAACGAGGACTTAAGCCCAACCGACCTGAGTAAAGAAACGTCAGCATAGTACAAAGTACGCCAGGTGGCCCCGTTCGATTGGAGAGACACCAACGTGCTCTGCGCCCGCCGCTCCACTTCCGCTTGACTGCCGATACTCGACAAACCCGAAAAGAGAGAACCAATAGAGTCGGCCACCGGCCGACCATCTGTCTCCAACGTGCCGTCCTTGCTTGTCTGGCAAGCCAAACCTGAAGAGGAGTATAAAAAGGGAAGTAACCAACTTCACAAGGTATGACACTATTCACGCTGAGCATACTCCCTGCTTTGAGCTTGAAACTAAACACAGATTATTAAGGGTGATCACAGGGTACGCCTGTTCACTCCATTGTTATCCCTGCACTGACTCTCACGCCGGAGGGCTTTAGCTGGGATAACCTCCCAGCTCCCTAACCGGTGTTTTCTCTTATTTGACAGGGCTTACGCAAGGGACCAAGGAAGACGATTGGGAAGCCAACAACAACTGCAGATATCCACCTCACCACTCCGACGCATGCCAGTCTTCTCTGGACCGGTCCACGTATACTCACGTGTAGTCACCCAAACTTTGGCGTGATCAAGTGGTTCCGATTCTTAGGGGAATCGAAAACTTCTTTCTTCTTTTCCACTGTCTTCCATTTCTTAGCCCTAACCATAAACCATGGAAAGAACAACCCCACAAAACAAAACCAACCAGGAGCAAGCGAGCTGTCCCTCAACCATGCAACCTCCCAAATGGCCCGGACCCACGGAAATAGATTTAACCACTCCGAGCTCGAAGGTCTTCAAAGGAAAGGAGCCGGTGATGTGGCTCGTAACTTGGGGTGATCTCAACCAGGCGATTCCTCTTCTGTTGGGGAGATGAGGAGAACGACGAGGTACACACAGTAGGCTCTAAGACTCGCGTCTGAGGCAGCGAATGAACAAGAAAAATACTTGGAGGCGAAGTATTGGGAGCGCCAGAAACTTTATCTCAAGAAATCGAAGCGGAGCAAAGAGTGTCTGAGTTGAAAAAGGTGGGGGTCACCCGAACATGATAGTCACTCGGGAACCGGCCAGACGAGCGAGGAAGCCCCATCAAGGGCAAAGAGAAAAAAAGGCCACTCCTCGCCCAAGCGTGAAATCAAGGTTGGGAGGGAGGATGATCGAGCACTTGCCCAGCCCGAGCGTTCATAGCCGGCTCACGTTTCCCAGATGAATCAAGATGCCCGCCTCTCGAACAAGGGAAAGGAGGCGAAGGAGAATCTCGACCAAGAGCGGAGGTAGTGAAGAGCGAGCGTCGCGAGCACTTTGTTCTCACCCTCAACAATGCGGGATGATAGAGCAACGTAAAAGTGGTCGGAGCGACCACGGAGGTCTAAAGATGCCCCTAAGTCCCCGCCCAAGGAGGTCGAGCAAGAAGTGAAATATCTTCGGGTAGACTCGAAGCAATCGAAAAAAGGGAAGCCGATGATGCTCCCGCCATCCAAGAGCGGACCATTCAAAGAAAAAATGAGGAAAGCCCGTTGCGGAGCAAAAGTTACCTAACTTTGACTCTTACCGAGGGGCTCGCCGGTCGGATCGACCACATCGCCCGGCCGAGGTCAAGATGAATGCAATAGCCCCGGCAGAGGCAGCGAGGATGCTTGGGGAAAAATCTTCGCGAGCACCACTGAGGCAAGAAATGGTAGCGGGGTTACCCATTCGGTGGGAGCGTGGGATGAGTTGAGGCAGGCGGATGTTCGTGCGCAATTTGCTTCGAGCGGCAGACCGTAAAAGCAAAGACTTATGCAAGTATCCAACAACGTCAATGAGTCTATCAGATGTACGTGGACCGATTCATGGCTATGGTCGACCAAATACCATACATCTCGGAGGAATCCATCAAAATGTGCTTTATTCGAGACTCGTGACCTGACGAGGGCGATGATTGGGACAAGAGATGATGCTCGGGGATCATGGGTCGATGCAGGAGAAATGTGCGCCCACGCTCTAGGGTGATCAGCAGCAGGAGGATGCGAAAGATGGAAAAGAAGACCGGGAAGGGGCCAGCCAGGACCTGAGGATAGTTGGAGAAGAGATGGCCGAAGTGATTCTGCGGGCGAGGATAACCGAGGAAGGAACAAATGGGATGATATAGGCGGACTCCTCTAAACACCGGTCGCGAGCACATCATGAGCGTCCTCCTCGATCGAAACAGTGAAGGCGACCACCCCAGCAAAGGAAACACGGTACCCGAAATCCCAACAAGCCTGCTTGTATCATAAGGGCGTCGGCCATACAAGCGAAGAATGCATCAACAGGCGAGCAATACAGTTAATAGATCGAGGCGAGCTAAAGAGGTTCGAGCAGGAGGAATAGCAGGAGATCGAGGAGGCAGGAGGAGAACAACGGCGAAATCAAGAACCATGCCCAGGACAACCCAGACCAAGGAATGTGATCGACACGATCGGAGGCTACTCAGTGGCACTCGGCTTAAGAACATGATCTACAATCGAAGCATGTGGTGAACACGATGCCAGAAAAGAGAAGGGGCATCACATTTATCTTAGAGAGTGGTAGCCCGTCAGGCAGCCAGCGGACCAGACTTTGAGGGTTGGAATCCTGATAGCGGCGTAAGAGTCTTGATAGACACGGGGGCATCGAGGGATATTTTGTACTACAAATGCTTTGTCGGTGCGAAGTTGGGGGCGCATCTCGAGGCCAAGTTCGATACAATTGGAAGGCTTCACGGGCACCGAGTCGCGGTAAAAGGATCAATCACCCTCAAGGTTGTACTAGGAGAAGAAACCACCACCCTCGAGCGGAGGAAGTGGATTTTCTTGTGATTGACCTCCCCATACAATGCAATCTGGGTTCCCGGCCCAAACAAAGTTTGAGATGGTCTCCTCGGCCCGTGAGGGTAAAATACCCGCGAGCAACGGGACGGAATAGTGCTGATGACGGCCGGCACTCTTGAATACATCTATAAAGAAAAGAAAAACAAGGAAAAAAGTGAATACGGCCCAACCTCGAGCCGGAGGTGGCGGAGGAGGCAGACAAAGAAGGCGAGGGAAGGC
>JABEVN020004398.1:0-13750 GCA_013146195.2 Codonopsis lanceolata | reverse complement strand
AAGTCTGCGGGTGTCGGGAGCGGACGGTCGTGGTGTACCAGTGCAGGAGGCTTATTAGAAATAGACTCGAACTTCAGTGAGAGAGCCTTTCGTAAAATTAGTGCCTCCGTCTATCATACCCAGAAAGTTGTCCCCCCAAATTTTCATCAGAAACTCCCTGGTTTAGAACTTTAAGCAACATGGTTTTCACGTCTTCGATGTCGACTCCAATTTGGCGGGGGAAAGTTGGGTTTTAGTATATATATGTTAGTAGGATTAGGGAAGGTTGGGTCGTTTCATTGTGATTTACGGTAAGGACTTTGGGCGGGGATAAGGATTTTTGGGTTAGATAGGGATCTTGGATTGGATATGGGTATTAGGAATTTGGATATGGATATTGGATTGGTGGGTTTTTGGGATGGATATTGGATATTGGATTGAGGATAAGGATTTGGGGATTGGATAAGGATTTTGGGCGAGTATAGGGATCATGAGTTGGTGGATTTTGGGTAATATAGGGATTACGGGTTGGTGAGTTTGGGTAATATAGGGATTATCGGGTTGGTGGGTTGGTGTTTGGTTGGGAGGTTGGATTTGGAGGAACATAGAAGGTTGATGCTTCTTGGGGGACTGCAGGGGAAGGGATTTTCCCACCATTGGATTTAAAATTTTCTATTACATTAGCCAGTTGGCTCTTTATACGATCAATAAATGCATCCAAATTTTGGTCAAGCCATTTTTGTATTGCCTTGGAGGCGAACATACCTCGAGCCCCGAGCCCCGAATCTGTACCCATGGGGCGGTGTTCACTAAATTGGCCGCCATCTTTGCTTCGGATGCGTGCCTGCGAACTACTCTCGCCTGTCGTCTGAAGAACCCGATACCTCGATTCGATTTACGCGCTTTGCTTTCGAATCAATCGGCCGGGCATTACTATCTCGCCTTTCCAAATTCGGGCAGTCTCTGAGGAAAATGGGGTTTGGTGGTAGGTATCGGAAAGTGGTCGGGGAGGCTATACGGGCTTGGAGTACAACGTGCCTTTTTATTAATAATATTTTATTATTATGTTTATTTTCATGTTCCATACATTGACCTGGATAAGCACACACTTTATTTTGATCAGATCTCGGGACTTTCCCTCGGAAGCGGTGGATTCTTTCTCCGAGTATAGGACCAACGTATTCCACACGCTTTCGACTCCCAGATCGGATGGTCCCAGGCGAAGGGCCTATACTCTTTCCAGGATCCACCATCCGAAATGGTCTAGGTCGAGCATCTGAGAATTATAAATCAGCCCCTGTTTATTATTTATTGTATTTTTTTTTGTGCGCAATTATTATATTTATTTATTTATTTTTTTTTTTTTGAACTTGGGCAATTTTTTTTTTACGTGGGTGACCCACAATTCGAAATGCAAAAAGGTCCTCACTGTGAAGTGTCTGAAAGACTATATGCATTCTAACGTTGGCTTATGCGGGGTAGGCTGCCATGGTGTAGGGTAACAAAATCGGAATATATTTACATGCGTGCACGTGTGTGTGTGTATCTAGAAAACAAGAAAGTCTTTATTTATTTCTGGTATAGAAAATAAAACAAATTTGGCACTCTTCTTATGCTATATGTGGATTTTCTCGGCTTTTTATTTTTGAGCGCAAGCAACCAAGCACACCATTTTAAGAAATAGAAAGAAAAGTGGGGAAACTATCTATCCCTATTAATTACAAATTTTGGTCCTATGTCCCCAAAATAAAATGACAGCATGAATGCAGATATGTACGAATGTACAGAATAAAGTGAAAAAAGAAAATGAACTGAAAGAAATAAATGAAAGAAAATAGAGCCGGAAGTAAAGCCTCATCTCTTTTGTTGTGCTGCCCGGAATTTATTGTAATATATAATAGATATTTTTTTTTTTGAGTTTTCGAAATTTATATATATATATTTATTTATTATTTTTTTATTTTTGATTTTTTTTTATACTCTTAAACATATCCGTAATAGGTATCGGAACGAGACTGCTGCCAGATGGAGGATCATATCCACAAATATAGCCACGGCCGTATGGGAACACTTTATTGAAGTGCGTAAATTAATATAACGAGCATCCGCAGCCTTTAAACAAATAAAAACAAAAAAGGTTTTATTTTATGAGTCTAGCCCTCCATTTTATTTAAAATAAAACAACTCCCCAGCCAGTCGCCACCATGTGAGGTTCCGTGCGACCGCGCCCGCGCCCTGGATAGGGGTGCTTGCAGACGCGCGATGCGGACACCACCTGCTCGTTCCACCCTCCCTTGTTTAGGGAAGACGAAATCAAAAGTGCGAGAGGAGTGCTGTCTATATTAGCACGTTGGAATGTGCCTCGGTTGCCCTGAGTGGATTTTGTATCCAGAATGGGAACTAATGGTTTTCCATGTCAAGTTATCCCTTATTACGGGGATAACAGGATATGGGAATGCATTACCCTTCCATTCCCATTCTCCCCTGTTTTCGTTAGGGGAAAATAGAGAAGTGCAAGAAAGGATATTGCGACGCCCCCACTAAGGATTTATTAAAAATAGCCTTATGGCCCAATCAGATCACTATGGGAGCTATGGGTTTCCCGCATCAAGTTATCCCTTGTTTAGGGGATACCAGGATATGGGAATGCATCACCCCTCCATTCCCGTATCTCCCTTTTTTAGGGGAGAACAGGAAAGTGCAAAGAGGGAATGTTGCGAGGCCCCACTGGATCTGAAAGTTTTAGAGTCGCCACCTTTATTTTAAGGCAAAAATAAAGGAAAACCAGAAAAGAAAACCAGAGATTTTAGAAAGCGGGTTCGGGGGCTAAGTTACGAGTTGGGAAGGTGCTAGGCACCCAACTCGCCCTTTCGGTCTCAAAACGTTTTTGGCTGAAGTATGTTCATTGTTATATTTATCTAGCAAATAAATAAGGTCTTATTTTGACAAGGGAAATTTAAACAGATACATTCGTGGCTACATTATTTACGGACTCGCAGCCGTCTCCTTCCAATAATTACAAACATATTTAAGAATATTTGGTCATTATAATGGCTCTTTTACATAATATTTCCTAATCTATCCGGGCAGCACAACAGCTTATATTGGCTACATTGCGCCGGATTTAAATAACAACTTTTGAAAAATAAATAAAAGGCAAAAATACAAATAAAATAAAATACGTTTTTAAAGGTATTACCTTTTAGAGCGGCGGTGTGCTCGCTCTGTCCTTCAGGGAGAGGGAGTCTTTTTGTTGTTTGTGTGTGTGTTGTTGTGTTGATAGAATGACTGCTTGATTTTTGAAGTTTGGGCTTATCGACTCGGGCAGAGTGACAGCTTTATTTGGGTAGGTTTTGGCCTTTCTAGTTGGGCGGAACCTAGACTTAAGTTTTGACTATTTTAGCTCGTTACTTGGGCAGAATAACGGCTTATTTTGGGATTTCTGGACTGGGGTTTTGAGGTGGATACCTAACAACTAGGCTAGGGATCACTTATAACCTATGGGTTTTGATTTTGGCAGAGTTTGGACGAGGTTTGGAGACTATAGGGGCTTCCACTCACCTATCTCGCACCTCTCGTACTAACTGTATTGAAAGATCGCAGAAGCAGAGCTTCGCTGCGATCAAAAATTCGCGTAAACTGAACGAGTGAAATGAGAGGCCGGGGTCTCTATTTATAGTGAGAAATGAGGACACGCTGGGCATTTGTTGATTTCTCATTCGTGCATCAGCCGCTTGTACCGCGTGCTTCAAAGCTTGTACCATCCGGATCTGAGAGAGACGCACAGTGCATCCCATGGTGCGGCCAAGGGACCCCTTGGTGCGGCACCATGGGCTTGTTTGGCGGCACCAAGCTTCTTTTGAAGTTTGAAAATTTGTCACTTTACCCCCCTGCAGTTCATTGTTTCGCGCATTCTGCTTTTCCTTTCGCATTTTTGACTCCTGCAACTTGACATTTGTTAAGTTTTAACAGTTCTTGATATTTTATGTCAGTCACATACCAGGGGTACGAAATTGGGGTGTCTACACATGGGCACGACAAGGGTAAGAAAAGGAAGGTATTTTCCTTTTCTGTGCATTTTGTATGATGTTTGGAAGACTTTCCTAATGGGCAGGCAGCCCCGGGGCAAGAGAAAGGCTTTGTCCTCCAACGAAGGCTTCATGCCTGAGGAGACATTGAATTCCATACATCAATCGATGTGTTGGAAAACTTTCTTTTAAGGGGCATACAACCCCGGATCAGAGAGAAAGGTCTTGTCCTCCGACGAAGGCAGCGTTCCTGAGGAGACAATTCATGCCGCACAGCAGCGGACGAACTACGATTGGTCTGATTCCTTGGCTAAGGATACGTAGGCAGTCTATTTTGATAGACACGACCATCACAACACTTTATAATTACCTTTGCAGCACTCATTTGATAAAGCTTTTCAGCACTTGCTTATTTAGCATTGCAGCACTTGCACCGCAGCATTTGGTCCCCGGCGGTGTGAACTACGTCTCGGTCTGATTCCTTGTATAAGGATACGTAGGCAGCCTATTTCGGTAGGCACGACCGTTGCACGAATGATAGTTTAGGTCTTGGCCTGAACTACGTTTTGGTCTGAGTTCCTTTATTAAGGGATACGTAGGCAGCCTACACTAGTAGGTCCGACCATTAGAGCATTTTATTGCATATCTGCTTAAAAACTACGATAACCTGCTATAACCGACTAAATATGTCTAGGATATGGAGTTTGGTTAGCATTATAAACTGTTGCATTATAACTGTTACCTGTTGCATTCCTCTCCTATTTTAATTGAACGAAATTGGAGAGTCTATTGTTTATCAACGATGTTCGTCTACTCAGTAAGCCTCGGGTTACCCGTAGACTCCATCGTTGAGAGGCTCTGTAGACACCCCAATTTCGTACCCCTGATATGTGACTCTGGCATATGATATCAGGAACTGTTTAAACTTAACAAATGTCAAGTTACAGGAGTTAAAAATGTGAAAGGCAAAGCATGATGCGCGAAACAGTAAAATGTGAGGGATAAAAGTGACAATTTTGAAAATGGAATAGTAGCTTGGCGCGGCCAAAAGGAGTATCTGGCACAGCGCCAAGAACACCTTGGATCCGCGCCCAGCTAGCTACAGTGCCTCTCCCAGTTAACGCATTGTGCAAGAACGGAAGCCTGGTGTACAAGAATTTTAAACACACAGAGAGGATTTTTAATCCTCGATGTGTCCTCTCCTCCAGCTATAAATAGAGGCATTGGGACTCACTTCAGAGGCCCGGAAAAGAGATCGAGAGAAACGTCGATAAAATTTCTCTGCGTCATCCTAACGTTGCGAAAGTAATGAATGAAGTGAGATAGGGAGTGGTCAGCCTATAAAGCCTTGAAACCCCGCCAAAACTCCGCCAAACCAAAAACCCACCGGTTAAAGTGATCCCTAGCCCTTTAGATAGGTATCCAACCTATTTTCCCGGCCTAAAAACCATAAAGTAAGTCGTTACTCTGCCCGAATAAATAGGCTCAACTAAATAGGCCAAAAACCACCAAAACTAAGCCGTCATTCTGCCCGAGTGAGCGAGCCAAAACCACCAAAAATAAGTCGTCACTCTGCCCAAATCACAGCAGCAGCAGCATAAAAGTCTCCCTCTCCCGAGAAGGACAGAGCGAGCACACTCCACTCTAAAAGGTAATAACCTTTAAGGGTGTTATTTTTGTAAAAATTGTTCTTTAAATTCGGCCCAATGTAGAAAATATAAGCCGTTGTGCTGCCCGGATTTAATTATAAAATATTATGTAAAAGAGCCGTTATAATGACCAAATATTTTTAAATGTATCTATAATTATTGTAAGGAGACGACTGCAAGTCCGTAAATAATGTAGCCGCGGATGTATTTACTTTTATTTTTCTGTCTTTTAATGTTTTGTTTATTTGCTAAATAAATATAACAAAAAGCATACTTTAGCCAAAAACCGCTTTTGAGACCGAAAGGGCGAGTTGGGTGCCTAGCACCTTCCCAACTCGTAACTTAGCCTCCGAATCCGTTTAATAATCTCTGGTTTTTATTTTTTTGGTTTTGCTTTATTTTTGCCTTAAAATAAAGATGGCGACTCTATAAAACATTTTGGATCCAGTGGGGCCTCGCAACACTCCTTTCTTGCACTTTTCTATTTTCTCTTAAAAAAGGGAAAATGAGAATGAAAGGGTGATGCATTCCTATATCCTGGTATCCCCTAAACAAGGGATAACTTGATGTAGGAAACCCAAAGCACACATAATGATCCGAAATAGGCCATAAGGATATTTTCATAAAATCCATAGTGGGGGCGTCGCAACATCCTTTTTTGCACTTTCCCGTTTTCCCCTAAAAAATGGAGAATGAGAATAAAAGGGTGATGTATTCCCATATCCTGGTATCCTCTAAACAAGGGATATCTTGATGCGGGAAACCCAAAGTTCCCATATTGGATAAAAAAATCCACTAAAGACAACCGAGGCGCATTCCAATGCGCTATTTTAGACAGCACTCCTCTCGCACTTTTAATTTCGTCTTCCCCTAAACAAGGGAGGATGGAATGAGAGCAGTGGTGTCCCGCATCCGCACGTAGGCGCACCCCTATCCAAGGGCGCGCAGGGCGCGGGCGCAAGTCCCGGGAACCCACAGCTTGAGACAACCACATTCTTCTAGATTTTTTTGTCTCGACGAATCTCCATACCAAGAATCTTCTTAGCAGCCTCTAAATCCTTCATGTCAAATTCTTTGTTTAACAAGGTTTTAATTTCTTGACCTCATTAACACTCCTACTAGCAATAAGCATATCATCCACTTATAGTAACAGAATAAAATAAAGGTATTTTCGACATTTTACCCCAATTGTATACTTTAGTGGTTGAAAAAAAATGTCGTGGACTTTTGCGGTTAACCTTTCTCCATAAGGGACCGGCCTAGTTATCACCCATAAATGTATTGCACGAATTTGGGCCTAAAAATTATGAGGGCCTAGGGCGGTTGCCCTTCTAGTCATATAGCCCAAAACCAGCCCTGGTGGAATGGAGGGATTAATTTAATTTGGAATTAACAAATTTTCATTTTTTGGTGGAAATTATGCTCCCCTGGTTCCTAAAAATATATAGGTTTGATTGGTTTGATTCGATAACAAAAACTAGAAATTGAACTGACCGATTTTTTAATCTTTAAAATGAAAATTGAACTATCTTTGACCAAAATCAAACCAAATCGAATAGGTTCGATTTGGTTCTAGTTTCGTAGTTTTGATGTACACCCCTCGAAGAAAGAATTGTAAGGTGAAGTATAAATTGGGCTTGTTCTCCTTTTGTGAACATCATGTCAAGTACTAAACTAACTAATATCATCCACTTACAGTATCATCCAAGGCATACAATGGATGAAGTTCATGTGAACATATCTCGCTAAATCCCTATGCCATCAAATTAATTTGAAAGAAACGACTATAGTACGAAAAACCAGAATAACCAAAAGAGAAATAAAAAAAAAATTTGTTTTGAAAAAGATTTGGTCAATGAAGCTTACAATGAAGAGTTCAGTGAAGACTTTATTGAGATATCTAAGTAGCGGAATTAAAAAACAAAACAGTGAAGAATGAAACTGAACACAAGAGATAACCTTTGATCAATAAGCAAAAATACTTATTGATCGTGCCTCATGACAAAAAATATTTCACTAGTAAAATATATGTTTAAGCTCATTACATTCGAAAGACTAACAAAGTGGAATTTATGAAAAGCTCTCAAGATAGTAGATATAACTTTGAATAGTAATAACACCCAGACTGCCTAGACTGATATATGCTAAAAAGCTTTTAACAAAACAGTAGCGGATGTAAATAGAAAACAATGCTGGTAACAGGATGAATAAAGGCTTCGATGTAGCTTCATTCAACAGGTCATTCAGGATTAGAGCAACAACAATTTTCAATATATCTTTCTCTCTCTTATAATTTTGTGTATGATTTATGCTTAGTAAACGTCTTAAGCTTTCTGGACTACGCCCTCTTCTATTTATACTTGCATCCTTGATCTAGAAACCTTGTAGAATAACAATACACTTACCATAAAAGATTAGTAGGTTAGTACAATAAAGAATAACACAATCTTATCAAATATAGACTTACCAAATAAGAAGGATTCCTTACCAAATATATTTAGATCAGTTGTGTCTCATTGAACAAGACAAACGGCTCACACAAATCATGTTAACAAAGAACATAAAATTCTAATAGATTAATAACTCATATAAAACCCTTAAATCCAATTAAAGCATAATCTCCAAAATAACATTTTTATAAAAGGTGTAACAATAATAACTAATCAAAGTAAATACCAAGAACGACAAAACAAATAATTAATTAAAATAAACAAATTAGAAAACATAATAACTCAATTAATTAAATATCTAACAATCTCCCCCTTTTTGCCTTTCTAGAAAAAGCAAAAAATAACAAAATAATAAGCAATTAAAAGTAGCAAACAACTCCCCCTGAATTAGACATTCTAATTAAGGTCTAGAACACGCCACAAACGGATAATGATGACGAGTAACACTGGGACAAGGATTAGCAATAATAGGATCAACTCCCCCATAATCATCACTCTGATATATGTTGAGCATTCCCTAATTTTGAGCAGTTTCGACCACAACAACAACATCTTCAGCAGCATTATCGTTGTCATCCTCATCATCACTTGTATCTTCGGTTTTGGCTTTGCCCTTGATCTTGAACCAATTATGACACACACTCCCACAAGTGTTATAACACTTAGGTACTCCCCCTAAATTTTATTGGCAGCAACACAACATCTCCCCCCTTTGAATTTTTTTGAAAGAAGCAACTCATTGTAGATCTCATGCGTCTTGCAAAGGAAGCGAAGATAATCGATAACAGAATCATACTGATCCGAAACATGGATAAGTTGCACATCAATATCTGCCATAAGCTCACGAAGGAATGAGACATTGACAAAAACGGAGCAGGAAGGACATAGTCTCTAGTAACAGGTTTAGAAAAGATTGAAGTCTTGAATGAAGACTTGGATGAATCTACATCTAGCCTAGCGGGTCGAGATACATGGACAGAACAACAGCCATGTACACAGTCAATGGGAGGGATATAGAATACGAGATCATTCTAAGAAGAAACCTCAGAATGCAAGGGGCATGAGCAGCCAGGCTTGGTTGACATGATGAGATACAAAAGATACGATATATGGAAGGAGTAATTCTCCAACAAGGGAGACAAGAATATGAAAACTAATGAGAGTTAGAGCATATATAGAAGATAAACTGTAATTATGGTTACAAAAGAATCATAAACCGTGAGGATTTAGGAAGTTTAAATACCGAAGGAAACATGTATAGTTAAATATGGGAAATTAAGGAGAAAAACTGTTGACCTAATAGACTAAGGATTAACAAATTCTATAAGACCATAGATACACCTAGTATACCACACTTCTCATACACGGATAAGTCATGCAAAAATTTAACAAATATCTTATTTAAATTCTGTAATTCAGCCCATTTTCCAAAATAAATCAAACATTGAAAATCTAATAAATAGAATTTCATACATGAGCAACACATATGCTTCATCTCAAGGAGAACACATAATTACCAAGAATGCTTGTCCTACTGGATGACTAAAAGATATGAAAGTGTATAACCAAAAATATATGAGAGAGTGTGAGATAACTGTTTTACTTCCAATGAATTCATCAATATCACCTCAATGAACACTACATTCATCAAAACATTTCAAAATTAAAAATTTGTTTCCTAAAAAGTCATTATAATGAGATACTATTAATCTCAAAACAAATTAGGATATATCCAGCAGGTAGCTTTCACACTTTGTTAAAAAGAAACTTAATTTTTTATTCACATGATCAGAATCAATGAGATACTATTGATGATCAAAGACTGATATATATATTTTTTGTGAACTGGCTTGATAATTTCTATGAAATTGAAAGGTAGCTCTTTCCTTTAGACGAAATAAACAACACCAACTGAGTTATAAAATTTTTGTAGGAAACATTAAGATCAAGTATAAGCTTTCTCAGAAAAATCAATTCAAGTGTAGAAAAACGAGTTTCTTTGAAGGTGAGATTCATAGAAGAAATTGAGAAGAACAATTGTGCAATGCTGTACAATTATGCCTAAAAAATATAAAAGAAAAAATAAAAAGGCCTAGGAAATATACAATGTATACAAATGTGGTCACGAATGTAACTACATTGATGACTAAAATTATAAAATGCAAACACTAAGAGATCTCCGTAGGTGGAGAATCTCTCATAATCTAATGACTTGGTAAAAATATGTGCAAGTTGATTTTCAGTTCTTATGAATTCTATACGTATGATATTTTTTTCTAATTGATCTCGAATGAAATGATGTCTAATGTCAATGTGCTTAGTTCAAGAATGTTGCATAGGATTTTTTTGATATATCAATAGCACTTGTATTATCACAATATATAAGTAATGAGTCACTATGCAAACCATAATCATCAATCATTTGATTCATCCATAGCAAATGAGTACAACAGCTACCAACTGCCTCATATTCAGATTCAACTGTTGAAAGAGAAAGACAATTTTGCTTCTTACTATACTAAGACGCTAAGTTATTTCCAAGATAAAAACAACCGCCAGAAGTATTTTTCTATCATACACATCACTAGCCCAATCAGAGTCACAAAATCCTACTAAATTAGTATTGGTGTCTTTAGAGTACCAAATCTCTGACTCAGAAGTTCCTTTGACATATCTAATAATTCTTTTTAAGGCCATAAGGTGAGATTCCTTGGGGTTTGCTTGATATCTAGCACAAACACATACACAATGCATAAGATCAGGACGACTAGTAGTCAAGTAAAGTAAACTACCTATCATACTTCTATAGAGGGTATTGTTAGTCCCAAAGGGCACAATACTAAGCTAGAAGGGGGGGGGGGGTTGAATCTCCTAGTTACACTTAATTTTTTTTTCGAGAAGGTTCCCTTTTGCAAATGCTAACAACCTATAGAAAAAGTAGTAGCAGCGTAGCAAGGAATACAGACTAAGTCTGCTGGTAAGCACTACTAATAAACTTGGCTGTTCTTCTAAGTTTGATGCTTGAAGGAAGTAGATTAGAGAACAGATAATGAAAGTAGATAGTGAATAAAAGCGAAGAAAGAACACAGTGATTTTGAGATGGTTCGTACAATAAAGAGTACTACGTTCACCACCAAAGCAGTCAACCTTGGATTTGAAAGTACACTATGTTTTTTACTAGTTCTATTACAGAAATCTCTAATGAATCATGTACAAAATATTTGACTTGTGTTTGGTGGTTGGTAGTGCAAATACATGGGAAACAGAATATTCACTGTGCTAAAGAACAATTAATGAAAACAACAAATAAGAAGATAATAAATAACAATGATGGAACAGTCTTCTTGCTGTTGTTGAAGACTTCGTTGATCAGTTTGTGATCTCTTGAATGAACTGAGAATAATAACTTGTAAGTTGTTGAGTAGTTTCAGAGCATTGATTTCTTCAGACATCAATGACAGTTTATATATGAGAGCATTCTTGAGACCATTAGGGAAGATGAAGAGAGTAACAACTTGATTAGGTTGGAGGCAATAAATGCGAAGAGCTGTTGGGTTGACTTCTCTTTATTGAGGACTGATCGAGGAAGGAGACGTGTGACGGGTGAAAATCGCAACGTGCAAGAATACCCAATCGTCCTCAAGTAATATAGTGCGTAAGCACAAGTATCGATCTCACAGAGACAATTATGGCGTATATTTTCCTAATTACTAAAATTATGGATTTAATGACTTTATTTAAACAATCAATTTTTTGCGATGCAATTGAAACTAAAGCAATAAAAATAAGCACGAAATAAAAATTACCAACTACACGCGAGTAATGAAGAGTTTTCTCAAAGATGAAAATGTTAGGATTGTAATTTCACTCCAATTATCCACATGCTCAATTTATCTACTCTCTCAATTTCCTATAATTCACCTAGGGTAGCCGAGAACACAAATTTAGTCACTACTGGCTCTCGCATGTTATAGCAACCTTAATTCACACATCTACCTACGGGCTCTCGCATCTTATAGATAAATGTGTAAATTGCAATAAAAACAAGTTCTCTAAAATGACTATTCGATTTTGTGCTATATCTCTATACTACAAAATACCAACAACTAAATTGCTAAGTCCAAAAAGTAATGGTAGCTCTCGCGGATCCAAAACAATTCTAAAATCATCCAATTATTGATCAAATAATTCGAAGCATTAAACACAACAAAATAATAACTCTAAAATAAATTAAAGTAATATTGAGAGAGAGAGAGAGAGAGAGAAAATATTAGAGCATGCTTCAAATTTATAGATTCATCACAATCCTAACAATAAATATTTATCTCATAATGTAAAAGAAATCACACACAAATACTCCAAGAAAATATTTCATAATGATATTAAAAATAAATAGTCGGAGATACAATACTTATGGAGATTTGGGTGGAAGTTCTTTTGCATTCCTTGACAAAATATAAATAAAAGATGAAGAAGAAACTAAGAAAAAAATGGTGCTTCAATCTTCTCTTTTTTTCTCCCAGTCGTTTGTGCCTGTCTCCTCCAAAACTGATATCACCAAAAATTCCCACCAAATGTAAAGAGTAATGCCCAAGATAAGAAGGGGAAATTCTGGAAGAACAGGGAAGTATTGAGGGCAAAATAGGGAAGAAATAAGGGGCTGGATCACGGCAACCATTGGGCAAAGCATGATGGAGTTCGCTGGTCGATCCAGGATGAAAGTGGGCTGGAATGTGAGTGTAAGAGGGCTTAATGGCAGGCAGGAGGAACAGAATGGGTTGGATTTGGGTCGGGTGGCTTGGAACCATCTGGAGGGACGCGGGTTGCTGGATGGTGGAGTGGGGATGATGTGGCTGAACTAGGGACCAACAATGCAAAAGGAGGAGAGGATTCCAAAATTGCGCTGGCCTCCCTTTAGATTCTGGATTGAGCGCCGATGCCCCTGGGCTTCAGAGAAAGCGAGCCAAAGTCCATTCCCCCCTAGGTCTTGTACTTTGGTCCTTCGTTAATCCAATTAGCCTCCGTTAGGCTCTGCTAGCTCTTCCTTTAACGTCTGTTAGCATCTGTTAGCCCTTTTCTTCTATCATTTTAGTCCTTTGCTTTGCAAATGCTTAACAGAAAGCTAACAGACCTTGATCAGATGTCTTCAAACTTCAAGAATTGATTTGAATCTTCCCAATTTGCTATGAATTGATCATTTAAAGCTTGAATTCATGCCCAAGTACCTTAAACACAATAAAAATCACAATAAATGCAATTCTTTGGGCAAAATAAATACGAAAATCATATAAATTGGGAATAAAACATGGGGAAAAATATATTAAATTATGAACTTATCAACACACTCAAACTTAGACTTTGGCCATCCTCGAGCAAAGAATAGATATAACACGAAACATAAGCTCAAGGATTATGAAAGATTGAACACTTGCTTAGAATTCATCATGCTTATCACTTTATAGAACTCTTTAGGTTGAAAACATGATAGCAAGTACCCACCAAGATTCTTAAGGTAATAAATCTCTTACAAATGCAACTTGGCACGAATGCAAAGCTAACAAATCCCCAAGCACATAGTCTAGCTAAGATTATACCATCAAGACAAGCAAGGCAATAAATATATATATCTGAATCTCACACAAGG
>JABEVN020004397.1:0-13759 GCA_013146195.2 Codonopsis lanceolata | reverse complement strand
CATGAAGCTGGAATGGAATTGAAAGTGTCATCTTGTTTTACTTGTGCAAATATATTGCAACGTGTATATTGAAATCAGCTACGAATAAATTGAACTTGTGTGATCGAATAAGATTACTGGTATTGAATGCCTTCTTTGAAAAGGCGAATATGTGGTCCATGATGATTGACTAACTTGATTTTATTGTTAGGGCTGAATCCTATAGATGCGTGTTGTGACGAGATAATTTAGTTAGTCCGGAAAACCCTTTGTTGGAAAGTTGTTAGATTAGTGCAACTATTGCGTGCATTGATCACTGTTTAGTTGATAAAGAAAGAATTTTCACCTCATTGTCCACGTTTGTTGGAACCTAGTAAACCTCGATAATGTCCTTGAACCTGTCAAGAGTCAAGATGACTCGACCTTGAAATCGATGGGAGATGATATTTAAGCATTTCTTTCCACTGTCGCCTCTGCCAGATTCGTTCTCCATGACCGTATTTTTGTATACAACTTCTCTACCTTTATTGAGCTCGTTAGTAACTATTCGACTCACACCACCTGCTTGCAAATGCTTGTCCTCTTCTCGCCTTTGTCCTCAGCACCACTTTGGGACTACACATTGCTTCCCGACCGAGAATTAGAGTTTTACGTTGAACTATTGCCGTGGACCTCGCTATATCTAGAACACCTTACGTGTAATCAAATGAGTTGTGAGAATTGAAAGAGTAGTCAGCAAGAACCTCAAGATGTAGAGTTCATTTAACCGAGGGTGTCCCAATGGGTGCACCGCATTGTTTGTGAAAGGAATGTGGTAGTTTACGACTTTGCATAGACTATCGACATTGAACCGTATCACTATCAAGAATATGTATCCCTGCCACGCATTGATGACCTCTTTGATCCACTTCGGTTCAGCTTGTTTATTCCAAACTCGATGAATAGCTATTACTAGTTGAGAATTTGAAGAAGGATGTTCATAAGACAGCCTCTTCAGAGGCTTCACTATGAGTTGTTATGATACCGTCAGGTTCAATCAACGCACTGGCAGCTTTATGGACTTGATGAATAGAGTTTCATGAATATCTTGGTAGCTTTGTGGTTGTGTTTATCGATGATATTCTCGTGTACCTCAAGTCACGGTAGAGGAGGTCACTCTGCTCCTATCCTAGCATTGCCTAGTGTTTCAAGAACCTTGTGATTTTAATCATGCCTCAAGGTTTGAGGTTACGTGTTTGTGCCATGGATTCTCATTTGCCATTAATCGAATTTGCTTATTATAACGCTTACCGCCTAGTATTGAAATGACGCCATACGAGGCTTATTAGAGATAGATTGCTTACAATCTGTAATAGATGTAAGAGCTACGCAGACAACCGGAGACGCGACTTAGAATTTCAGTTGGTGACTCGGTATTCTCGAAGGTATCGTCAGCCGGTATTAAGTTTATTTGGGAAGAAATGTAAAATTCCACCTAGATTTATTGGACCATTCGAGATCCTAGAAAGGATTGAGCTTTATCGTATCTGTTAGCATTGCCGCCTCGCTATTTGTTCACGATGTATTCCATGTCTCGATCCTACGCGAGTATTTGATAGAGGAATCGCATGTCCTTGTTATTTACTATGAGATTTCATTCGAACCCGATCTTTCTTGTGATGAAGGACAAGTGAGGATTTTTGTTACTAAGGAACAAACGCTGAGAACGAAACGAATTCGTTAGTAAGTCTTGTGGAAGAATCATGATATTGAGGAAGCCACGTGGGAGACTCCGAGCTTGATATGCGAGAGAAATACCCTTTCCTACTGACGATTCTGTAAGAATTTAGGGACTAAATTCCTTTAAGTGGGGGAGGATGTGAGAACCCAAACCCATTACTTGCGTTACTTGTTCTATGCCTTGATAACTTGGTATATCATGTCTTAACATGATTATATATCTCTTTTAGTCCATGCCCCGACTCATTAGCATTATTGCATTCCTTGTCACTTGATTCCTTCCTATGCTTAGCATACCTTCCCCGTGATGCCTCGCGTGTTGCCCTAGTCCGATTTGCACTCAACCGAGACTCAAGTTAGGGTTCTATTGTCTTTCCTAGATGACTTAGAACGCCGCCTTGATCATAGTAAGCTTGTGGGAAGTTTAGAAACCTTCTTGCCTTGTATCGCCTTTAGCGATTTCACCCTTCTCCGCTTTGCGCAGTATTTCGACGTGTGAATTGTTCCTTGATTTCGCGGACTTGTATTCAAGTCATAACCATGATTTAACAAGCCTATTCCATGCCCAAGTTACCCTAGTTTAATTGACGCTTGATCCGGGTTTGATTCGCCAACCAATCGCCGCTTGACTCGAGCCTTGTCCTACCTTGTTCCGGGTGATGTCCGGGTGTGTTTCGGACATGTTTTGAGTTGTGTTAGACCCTAGAATGGTTACCCATGAGCTTGGGACCATCTAGGACTTGTTTAGGTCTAGTTTTGAGGCCCTGTAGTTCAAAGCGCCGCATGGCTCAAACGAGGCGCGCATCAAGATCGAGAGCAAAGGAAAATGGCACCCTTCTCTGCATGTGAGGCGGCCGCATGGCCTAGGGTGAGGCGCCCGCCTCACCCTCTGTTCAGCTTTACGGGATTTTGCAACTTTTAATCTCTTGTGGTGTCATTAGCCACTTAAACCCCTTGCTTATTGACCCTAATCCAACCTATTAAACCCTAATCAACCTAGATTAGACCTAATCTCAAGCCCTCTCCTCTTGACACTTGGATTCCACCTTCCCTCTCCCCTTGACACTTGGAATTCCACCAAGATCATGCATGGTATAAAAGGCCAATCTTGTTGACTTTGCCTTAATCCTCCATAATCAGATTTCTCTTCTCTCTCTCTTGCCATGGTGTGTGTGTAGAGAATAGGTGGGATTGGTGTGTGTGAATCCCCTAGAGTGAGCTCCCGACTTCCGTTTGCCGAGCCGAGACCACCGGTGTGAAGCTACCGACGAGGAGATCGTTTCTATCCGATTACCTTATGCTTCAACTTTCTTTTCCTTGGTATAAGTAAGCTATCGATTTCCCCTTAGGATACATGCTAGAATTGCCATGATTCCCCTTGTCTATTGATCCCCATGCTTTTCCATGCCATGCCATGATCTAGATTGAATGGATCCTTTGAGATTTTGATTATGTGTCCATCTTGTTGATTGAGACCTATACCTAGAATTAAGTATGCTCTATGCTTCCTTAGGAGCAATTAATGTTCTTGAACTAATAGGTTTTGGTAACTCTTGGAAACTTGGAATTCTAGGGTTTCACATGCCTTGTCTTGATTCTCTTATTGAATTGAACCCTAGACCTAGAACAAATTGTGTTCCATGATCCCCTACGAACAACTAATGTTCTTGGACCAATAACTTTTAATAACTCTTGGAGATAATGACTTCTCGGGTGTCACATGCTACAAACTGTCCATCCTATTGAGCGAGTCCTACGCCTCGAATTGAATACGTTCTATGTTTACTTAAGAATAACAATGTTCTCGGACTTGCGACTCTTGATAACCCTTGGGAATTATGATTCTAGGGTTTCTTATGTCTTGTATTGATCATCCTATTGGATTGGGTCTTATGCCTAGTATAAATTGTGATCTACGTTTCCCCTACGAATAAGTAATGTTCTTGGACCCCTTGCATTTTATTAGCCTTGAAAGAATGGTTCTAAGGCCCTTGAATTCGAATTATCGATAATACTTAACTACGGTTCATTAATGGATTAATGACCCAGCCGGTCATCTACGAGAACTTAGAAAAGTATTTTGGATGCATCTAGCATCTTAACCCCTTTGAATGAATTGGTAGAAACGACTCAGCGGAGTCAAACTTAAGCGAGCTATTGAACAATATCGGCTCAATGATCAATCAATAAACACCCTACGACGCCCTAATAATAATAAACACGTTCCTCTAATAATAATGATTCCTGACTGTTGAAACTTGAATTGGTTACCTGGCTTGATTCTTGATGTCATAAAATAGAATGTCTAATTGACATATTGAGTTCGCCCTTGTCGAACTCCTTCCTGCTTGATTATCGATAATACTTAACTACGGTTGATTGATGGATTAATGACCCAGCCGATCATATACGAGAACTTAGAAAAGGTTCACGATGCATTTAGCGTCCTATCCATCTTGGAGGAATTGTTATAGATGACTCAACGGAGTCAAGCTTAGCGAGCCATTTAACACTACCGGCTCACCGACCCATCCCTTCGACGTTCTAAACGCGCTTCCTAAAGAATAATAATTCTAGACTCTTGAACTTGAACTGATTGACTTGCTTGATCTTGAATGTCATATTATAGCATGACTAATTGACATGTGAGTTACTCTTTACGAACTCAATCCTGCTTGGTTATTGATGAGAATAATTTACTTGTCTTGAACGAGATCGCTCTTGTCGACCTCGTTCTATACTTGAGAATTTTTGTTAAGTAAACATTACTTGGCATTTGCATGAGTCCAGCTGGCATACCTGTCTTTGTTCACACACACCTCCACTGTGGCCACAGTGGGGAAGTAGCTCCCTTGTTGTAATCATTAAGAGCACCATTGGACTATCCCGGGCATCTCCTCGGAAGATCGATGTACTACACACATTCGATACCCGCACTTTCCAGATAACGCTTGTATGCAGGAACTACGTAGCGGCCCGGCTCTCGATATATCCTGATCCTATGTGATTTAATTTCGAGCACCTATGTGAATTAACGTGCATCTTGAATACATAACCTCTATGATATCTTGCCTGAATATGATATCTTGCTTGAATAGAATATCCTGCCTGAAATTGATATCCTGCCTGAAATTGATATCTTGCCTGAAATTGATATCTTGCCTGAAAATGATATCTTGCCTTGAATGATGCATACTGCCATGACATGCATGATTGATAGCTTACAAGTCTTTATGACTTACCCTTTCCCCTTTACTGCTTTAGATTCTAGCAAGACAGTCCTCGCCGATGACTCGCGGTGTTCGTGCCGTGCCCTTTTTAGTGCGCCGATGATTTGAAGAAGCGGTTTAGATGCCCTCTTTCTCTTGTTTTATATCTTTTTGTAAGGATTTACGGGTTAAGCAAGTCAACTAGACTATGCTTGGGTATTTGTGTAGAACTTGCTTGTAAATCTTGTTAACTGCTAGTAGTTTAATACTTGTAGTACTTGTAACTTTTGTGCCGGCATTGTGTTAGCCGAGCTTTGATTAACTTGTTGTTATTCCTCCACGTATTAGTCTTCCGCTGAGCATGCTATTAGCTCTTCAGAAATTCTTGTCTTTGAACTGTTAGCTTGGGTTCCGGCTTGTAGTGTCGCCGAAGACTTGGTTATATTGTTTAACTGTTTATCAGGTTTAAAAAGTTTTAAAAATATCCGGCCGTTTGGTGCCGTGGCGTGCTGCGACTCCAATGTTGCGTCACGTCGTTTTTATAAATTAAGTCCCTGCTTGTTTAATTGTCTACTTGTTTCCCTCCTTATTTGGGCGATCCGACCCTCGGTCCCACCTCGGGCCCGGGCCGGGTCGTCACACTTTCGACTCCCCAAGATCGGACTGATCTCAGGCGAAGGGCATATACTCTTTTCGGGATCCACCATTCGAAATGATCTAGGTCAAGCATTTGAAAATAATAAATCAGCCCCAGTGTAAAAAAAAAAATTTTTTTGACTTGCGCATTATTTTTTTTTTTTGACTTGCGCACAATTTTTTTTTTTGACTTGCGCATATTTTTTTTTGACTTGCGCACATTTTTTTTTTTTTGACTTGCACACATTTGTTTTTTTTTTACTTGGGCTGACTCACAATTTAAAATGCAAAAACCGGTCGGTCGTTGAAGTGTCCTGAAAGTCTATATGCAAATCTAACGTTGGTTTATGCAGGGGGTAGGCTGGCCATGGTGTAGGGTAGCAGTTCGGAATTTATTTATATGCATGTGTACGTGTGTGCGGTATCTAAAAAGCAAAAAGAGTTTTTTTTTCAGATATAGAAATAGAAATAGAAAATAAAACAGATATAACCTGTCTTGCTGTTATGTATGGATTTTCTCGGCTTTTTAGCTTAAGCGCGAGCAGGCAAGCATACCATCAAGAAATAGAAAGAAAAGTGGGGCATCTATTTATTTTTTTAAAAAAAATGGATCCTACTCCCCAAAATAAAAATGACGAAATGAATGCATTTATATATATATATACATATGTATATTTTACAGAATGAAGATGAAGCAGAATAAAATAATATAAGACCGAAAATGAAAATATTTTTTAAAAAAAAATAAAGCCCCAGCCCTCTTTTGTTGTGCTGCCCGGATAGTATTACACATAATTTATATATGTAAATAGTACAGACACATATATATAGACATATATATATATATATATATATATATATATATATATATATATATATATATATATATATATATATATATATATATATTTGTGCGCACTTATTTGTTTTTTTTTTTGAACTTGCGCATTTTTTTTGATATATATATATATATATATATTTATATATATTTATATTTTTTTTTACAAAATGTATATATATATTTTTTATACTCTTAAACATGCCCGAATTGTATCGAACGAGCTATTTGCCGGATGGAGGATCATATTCACAAATATGGCCACGGCCGTAATGGGAACACTTTATTCAAATGCGTAAATTAATATGACAAGCATATTGCAGCCAGAAACAAATAAAAACAAAAAAAGTTTTATGTTGCGAGTCTAGCCCTCCATTTTATTTAAAATAAAACAACGTCCCCAGCAGACGAAATCCAAAGTGCGAGAGGAGTGCTGTCTATAGTAGCACGTTGGAATGTGCCTCGGTTGCCCTGAGTGGATTTTGTATCCAATATGGGAACTAATGGTTTTCCATGTCAAGTTATCCCTTATTTCGGGGATAACAGGATATGGAAATGCATTACTCTTCCATTCACATTCTCCCCTTTATCTTTCAGGGAAAATAGAGAAGTGCAAGAAAGAATATTGCGACGCCCCCACTATGGATTTTATGAAAATAGCCTTATGGCATATTTCGGATCACTATGAGTGCTTTGGGTTTTCTACGTCAAGTTATCCCTTGTTTAGGGGATACCAGGACATAGGAATACATCACCTTTCCATTCCCATTCTCCCTTGTTTAGGGGAGAACGTGAAAGTGCAAAGAAAGATGTTGCGAGGCCCCACTGGATCCAAAATGTTTTAGAGTCGCCATCTTTATTTTAAGGCAAAAATAAAGCAAAACCAGAGAAGAAAACCAGAGATTTTTAGAAACGGGTTCGGAGGCTAAGTTACGAGTTGGGAAGGTGCTAGGCACCCAACTCGCCCTTCCGGTCTCGAAACGTTTTTGGCTGAAGTATGCTTATTGTCACATTTACTTAGCAAATAAATAAGGTATTATAATGACAAGGGAAATTTAAACAAATACATTCGTGGCCACATTATTTACGGACTCGCAGCCATCTCTTTCCAATAATTACAGACACATTTAAAAATATTTGGCCATTATAACGGCTCTATTTAGTATTATTTCCTAACAAAATGGGCAAAGATAATCGCTTATATTTTGATATTGAACCGCATCGAAATAATACATTTACAAATAAAGACTTTATTGAATAAATAAAGTAAATAAATACAAACTTATCTAAAAATATTTTGCCATAATAACGGCTACATTTAGTACTATTTCCTAATAAAATCCGGGCAGCACTACTGCTTATATATCTACATTGGGCCGGACTGGAAATAATACTGTTACATAGAAATAAAAGATTTTAACAATAAAAGCTTACAAACGGCGTAGGGGTGTGCTCGCTCTGTCCCTCGGGGAGAGAGAGTCTTTTTTTTCTGGTCTGGTTGAAGTTGTGTGTTGTGTGAATTTGGGCAGCGTAACTGCTCTGAAAGTTACTTTTCGGCCTCGGGATCGGGGCAGGGTAACTGTTTATTTCTGGTTGTTTGTTTGACTGAAAAAGGTGAATTTTGGCGAGTAACGCCATTACTATCTATTTCGGCCTTTTAAATCGGGCGAGCAAGCGCTCTATCCACGATTTTTGGACCGGGGAAAAGGGATGGATACCTAGCTGGGGGGCTAAGGTACACTTCTACCGGTTGGATTTGTGTTTGGCAGAGGTTTGGCAGGGTTTCGAGGCTTTTGTGGGTGATCTATCGGTATTTATTTCTTCAGCGTAACGGAGACGCAGAGAAATTTTACGGATGAATTGAGCGCTGAATGAAGGAGCCGGAGACCTCTATTTATAGGAGGAGGCTGGGACATCGCTGGAATTTTGAGATTTCTCTCCGTGCATCAGAGGGTTGTACACCGCGTTCGACGAATTGTGCAATGCGGCAAATGACTTGAGTGAACAGTGGGCTGGGAGGAGGTTTGGGTGCCATCCTATTGGGGTTTGGGCGCCATCCCCAAACCCTTGGTAGGTGGTGCCTAAACCTCAAACTTTCTGTTTTTTTGACACTTTGATCCCCTGCAATTTGTCCTTTTGTGCATCCTGCTTTGTCCTTTTGCAATTTTGACCCTGTAACTTGACATTTGTTAATGTTTTAACAGTTCTTGATATTTTTTGTCATGTCATCTATCTGGGGTACGAAATTGGGGTGTCTACAGATTGGACGGGGCACAAAGCACGAAGGGCCGCATTTAACGCCTTGTGATGATGGGCCGCCAAGCCTGAGTGCCGTTTCGGGCTGCGAGCTTTCCCCCCAAAAAAATTCAGAGACCGGCCTATAAAAGGAGAACCCCTCTTCTTATTCTTCTCTTTTATCGCCTTCGAGTTTTAGAGAGAGAGAAAGTTCTGAAAAAACTTGAAGCTGCTGCTGCTGCTGCTGCCGTGCTTTCCCTTGAGCTCCGACGAGGTTGTTTTTCTGTTTCTTTCGTCCGTTTAATCGGGGTTTGTAACCTTTGCGGCGGTTCCGACTTCCCCTTGAATTGCTTACAGAGGATGCTCCGACCCAGAAATCACAGTAAGTTTTCTGTTTTTTTTTCCTGGGTTTGTGGATGGCTTTTGATTTCTCTTTTCATCTCCTTATGTCTCTGTTAGGGTTTAAGTGGGTAAGACCGCCCTTAGGTAGAGATCGAGGAAAAGAACCCATATTCTTGCTCGCTAGGCGAGCAGAACTCCTTGTGTTGGCCTAGACTTAGGGTTTCTTTCCCTTTTCTTCGATAGTTGTCCGGGCAGAATTCTGATCGCCATCTTCCTCGATCTCTTTGTAGATGTCTGACGTGTCCGAGAACGATCGCGAAGCATTTAGCTATGGTGGGAAAAATGACTCTCTAAGCAATGAGGAGTCACCCTCCGTTGGTACCGAATGCGAGGAGGGAGCCAGATCCGTGGCCGGGCCTACGGTTCGGAGGCGTCCAATTGCCCCTATTGTGGATGTAATTGACTTATCCAGCGAGGAAGAGTCTTGGGATGATAGTGTGACCGGTGGCTTCACTGTCGGGCAAGGCCTCGAGCAACAAGCGGCCTCTGCTGAAGATTTGGCCAGGCGGGTAAGGGCCGAGCAAGTAGAGATGGCCGGAGAGGCTTCAGAGGCCGATGAGGCAGATGACCTGCCGCTTGCCCGGCGTTTCAAGAGGACTGGCCGCTCTCAGGTAGAAGTGGCCCCTGAGGAGGAAACAAATGGCCAAGACAATGTTTCAATTGCCCGCTTTTTTAGCATGGTAGGCGGCTCTCAAGTACAGGTTCCCGTTGACGAAGTAGTCCAAGAAAAAGAAGAAGAAGAAGAGGAAGAGCCCGACTGGTATGTCAATGCTGACGAAAGCCGGTATGTTGCTCACTGGGCCACATTGGACACGGCGGATAAAGTGACCGCGTGGCTTACGTCCCTTGGGGTCGACTCTGCTTACTACCGGGCGAACAAGATGGACGTGCACACGAATATGAAGCTTTCCCGTGAGCAAGGGAACGAGCTTTTATTTTTTGCCGACTTTTTCCGAGTTGGACTACGTCTCCTACTGGAACCCTTCCTGGTTGACTTCCTGCCCGAGACCAAAGCCGTTCCCTGCAACCTGATGCTGAACACCGTCCGGGCCATTACTGCTTTCACAGTGGTAAGCAGGCTGTTAGGATTTGAGCCGGACATGTACTTGCTCCGGAAGCTGTTTATTTTTGCCCCGAGCACAGGCGGGAGGATTGGAGTGAGGGCCAACTCCAATTTTTTGAGGTTGCTATCAGAGGTTCCCGGGAAGGTAGAGTCCTGGGATAGGAGGGTTTTGTTCATAGAGTCTCGAGTGGGCTGGCCGTTCGCGCCTACTGCAACCAGTGAGATCAAGATCCCCAAAGCATCCAAACAAGACTTCAGCTCGGGGGAGATTGCCTGGCTGAAGGCGTTAAACGATGATGTGGGCGTGATTGAAGAGAATGAAAAGCGCGTCGGCCAGCAATTCCTGCTCGACTGGAAAGAGCTGGTCTGCAACCCTCGTTATCTCTGTCTGGACGGGGTGATGCGGGTAGAGATCCCCGACGTAGAGCCCCTCTTAGTCCATGTGCCCGAGAGCCCTCATCCGTACTGGGATGACTGCCATGGAAGAATGTTTAAGCGGGAATGCATTGAGTGTCAACGGCTGGGCCCGGGCGGAGATTGTCGGCCCCCTTATGCAGATCAAGATGGTTGTCCTTGAAATTATACTGCTGCCTTTATCTTGGATGTTTTTTTTGCTCGTAGCAGTAATATTGACCCTGTTTTGCTTTTCTCATTTCAGGGATGAAGAATATGGCTCTGCTGAAAATGAGGAAACTGCAAGCCAACCAGCGGGCAGCTGATTTGAAAGTTAATGAGCCTGTGGTCCTGCCCAAGGTGCCTTTCGGTCCTCCCGCTAAGAAGACCTTGGGCTTGGGCAAGGCCGCAAGCCCGGTCAAGAAGGTGCCTGTGCCAAAGGTCATCATCCCTCCTCGCAAAGAGGCCCCACCAAAGGAGGCCGTGGTGGTCATCAACAATGTAGCCGAGCAGTCGGGTGCCAACATCTCTGTGGTGCCCCGTGCCAAGGATAAAGGGAAAAGGAAGAAAAGCCCATCCCCTCCTCCTGCTCGGGATGTCCGCCGCCGAGGCTCGAGCCCCGACCCTATCCCTTCTGCCCCCACTCAGGCCGGGCCTGCAACTTGGAGGCAGGCTGATTTCAAGATGCCCTCCACTACCAGCGCAGCTCGGGCTCTGGTGAAGGAAATTTCTGGTGATGCTCCATTATTGGGTGGCATCGATCTTTATGCCCGCGGGAGCCCGGGAGGCCTGGTAGGCAAAGGTGTTATAGAGAGGGCCTTGCACAATGATCTTGCCCGCGATCGATACGGCTCTGGCCACGCCTTGGTTGGAAACGTAGGGCTCTGCTTGAGCGAGGTAAAGTTTCTTGGCTGAAGTTTATCTCCTTCTTTGTTCGTTTCATGTTTCTGATTACCTTTTCTCTACTCATAGATTTCTTCCACGTGTACCAATCTTTATGATAGGTACAACGAAGAGAAGGCAGCTCGTAAGAAAGCGGAGGCTGACTATAGGGCTCATGAGGGCCTGGTGAAGGAGAAGGTCGAGCAGGTGGCACTTCTGGCTGACCAGCTCGAGACTAACGCTGAGGCGGCCAAAAAGAAGGAGGCCGAAATGCTTGAGCGGAATTTAAAACTGGTCGCCGAGAACAGCACTTTGTCTGCTAATAGGAAGGAGCTAGTTGGCCAGTTGAAGAAAAACCAGGCCGAGCTGGAGAAGGAGAAAGCCGCTCTGGCCGTGGTTACCGAGCAGAGGGAGCTCTTGCAGGTGGAGAGGGACACGCTGAAGATGCAGGCCATCAAGGACGGGAAGCAAGTAGAGGAGTTGGTCCGAAGGTTGAAGGAGGCCGGGGAGGCCGCTGTGGAGAACTACAAAAGTTCCACCACTTTTGAGGATGATTTCAAGAGTACCGCGGCCTTTGATGAAGCTGTAAACGATGCCATCGTGCCTTACTTCGCACATGGTGCCAACCACATCCTTAGGCAGCTCGCTGGCCGCGGGGTGATCAATATGAAGACCATGGCTGAGTGGGCCGTTTCCGACGTCTACTCAAATGTTGCGCGCCGGTTTCATCACTTGGTCCCTTACACCGATGAGGAGCTGGATGCTTTGGCAAACGCTGATAAGGAAGCTGGACGCCAACCTTGGGTCCCTCCTACTCCCCTGGCCGAGAACGTGTGCACTCTGATTGATGACCGGAGGTGAGAAGGTCGCCGGATGATGGCGAGGAAGAGGCCGAAAGGCCGAGCAGAAGTCGCTCAGAAGCTTTGAACTTCCAATATCGACTGGGCCGGCTTCACCAAGCTTCTCCATCCCCTCAAGAGCAAACACCTCCTCCTCCTCAAGAACCAGCACTTCCGCTCCTTCAAGATCCGGCACTCGGTCAACCTTAGTTAGGATTTTGATTGTTTTTGCTTGGCCTGCGTGCCCCGATTTTTGATAACTTCTTGTAACTCTAACTTCAACTATAATGTTACTTTTCGTTGCTTTGATTTTGCTCGACAACTGTTTTCTTGCTTGCATATTTAACCTGTCATATGTTAATACAAGTACTGGTGCTCCCCAGAAAACATGTCGAGCATAAATGTATGAACAACTTTAACCAAGTACGATAGCTTATGATAACCTACTTAAAAATAACAAGGCTAATAAAGCAAGCTTATTATTCAAGTTGAGATGTTACCCGAACAAACACCGAGTATGATTGCTTGGATCTGGCCAAGGCTTTGAGCGAGTGAGCTTCCAGAAGATTGCCAAGCGGGCAAGGCCCAGCTCTCAACGGCGACCAACAACCGGGCACGGCCCTTGTTCGATGTGGGTAGCTCGAAGCGGTTGCTAGTATATCTTCCGGGTATGGAGATATATGGTCAACAGTGTTGCTCGGTCACTATAGGAACCCGAGGTAGTTAGCCGCTATCTTATAGGCATGGCCTCTATCGCCTAGGGCGAGCATCCTAGTATGTGAACCTGGGCATGGCCTCATCGCACCCACAGAGAGGATAAGTTCATCGATACTAGGGAGTTTGAGAATTGTTGACCGGCATGGTTTCCCTATCTCGCTCGCCGGGCGAAAGCGTATTCAGCCAAACAAGTCCGAACAATTGCAGATTGACAATTAACTGATCAATTTGAAAATTCTGAATTGGTAAGCATGACAACAACTTGCCTTTTATTGATAGTTGATCAATGACCCTCAACAGGACTGAGGTCTTGCCCGTTTGTTTCCTTGACTTAGGTAATATTTTTGAGGTGGTCTCATGATGCCAAGGATGCTTCGTGTCTTTTCCTTCCTGAGTCCTGAGTCCGAGTGTGTGTAAGTGCCCCTCTTATTATCCCAAAGAATCGGAAAGGACCTTCCCAATTAGGAGACAGCTTCCCCCATTCTGCCCGGTGACCCGTCACCTCAATCTTTCTGAGTACTAAGTCCCCAATAGAGAAAGCTCTGCCTAGGACCTTTTTGTCATGGTGAGCCTTTGCTCTGTTTGTAGTTGACCATTCTCGAGCCGCATTCAACCTCCTTTCTTCGAAAGGTGTCTAGGTCTACGGCCGAAAGCAAGTTGATTATTTTGCTCGCTATAATGTGAAACACTGCAGTGCTAGGCCATCTCTACCGAATCATAGCTTTGTGATCCGTATGTGAGCGCTGAATGGAGCCTGGTCCTCGAACAAGGGTTCTAACCGCCTACGTAGCCGATTGTAACTCCTCTACCCATTTCCCCGGCTGCCCCTCGTTTTTTGAGCGCATGC
>JABEVN020004396.1:0-13764 GCA_013146195.2 Codonopsis lanceolata | reverse complement strand
TTTTGTAATATTCATTTTTTGTAAAAGGACAGTTTGAGGCAAAATGACCTGGTTTTCTACAGTTGAAACACAACAACTTTTCTTTCTCATCTTTCTCTTCATTTCCTTTGAAGTAAGGTTTTTGAAAATTTGAAGTAGAAGGTCTTTGGGAGCTTGAGGAAGGTTTTTGAAAATTTGAGGAAGATTTTTGAAAACTTGCAGAAGATTTTTGGAAGTTCCTTTTAAAAGATTTAGACTTTCTAAATTGTCTAGCAAATGCAGCAAATTCATCTTCATCAAAGTTATCATCTGACAGAGATGTAGAAGTTTTAGGTGTCTCTTCTTCAGCTTGCAAAGAGATACCTTTAAAGTTTTTCTCAATTTCTTGAGTTTTGAGAACTTCCTTTTCATATATTTTTAAACTTGCAACAAGACTACGTATATGAGTTTTGTTCAAGTCTCTTGATTCCTTTATGGCTGTGACCTTAACATGCCATCTATTTCCCAAGCTACTAAGAAAACGCATATTCAAATCTTTCATGCTATAAACTTTACTAAGAGATGAGCATTTATTACTTACCTCGAGAAATCTATTGTAAGCATTCTTCAATGATTCATTTGGGTCTTTTTTGAAGGCATCAAACTCTTGTATACAATCATAGAGTTTGTTGTCCTTGGTGTTTTAGTCTCATTCGACGTATTCAACGAGAGCATCCCAAATTTCTTTGGCAGTAACACAATCATATATTTGTTTGTAATTTTCATGAGGAACAACACTTGATAGAATGTGTACAGCTCTAGCATCCAGTCCGTCAGTAATTTTATTTTCCTCAGTCCACTCTGATTGAGGCTTGAGGACATATTCTTCAATATCAGGAGCAAGAGGATTTATGGTATCATCATCTGCAGTAGAAGACTTACCAACTTTAGTATTGATTTTCATTGGTTGCACACGACCACCTCTTACACATTCCATCAATCGTTTATCTATGTTGTTCATATATCTTGTTATTCTTTCTTTCCAAATATCAAAATGATATTAATCAAAAATGGGTACTTGAGTAATATTGTTTGATCGAAAAGCTTTTATGGTTGCCATGATCAAGCTTTCAAGTTGTTAAACTTGGAAAAAATAATAATTTTTCGGAAAAGTGAACCTCTGATACCAATTATAAATCCAGTTGGCAACTGACAAGGCTAGAGGGGGGGGGGGTGAATAGCCTTTTAAAAACTTTGAAGGTTGACTTTGAGAAACTTTAAAGTTAGAAGCGGAAAAGGTAATTTGTCACCACCGATACTGTGGTCACCGGCCGATATTTTAAAGTGGCCGGCCGATGAATATTGGTCAGTTGGCTGACACAATTGTTTTAAAGATATTTCTTCTTAACACAGATCACTAAATATAAAAGAATAAGCTGAAGAACAATTTATCAAAACAATTAAGTAAACAATTTATGTAAGTAACTGACTGACATTTAAGTAGATCAAGATTTCTTAAGTGTTAGAACGGTTTGTAAGAGCTGATGAAATAACTTACAGAGAAATTGAAGTGGTTCACAGTAAAACTACTACGGCCACTACCAAGTTGGTCAAACTTGAATTTTTGAAGTGCACTAATTTTATTAAAAATCTAGGTGATCTCTAATGGATCAGTGTACAACAAAAGACCAGTGTTTATGGAGAATGATTGAATAACAATCAAACTCGTGAGACAAACTGACTGATTTCTTAAAGAATATGAAGTAAGACACTCAGTATTTGTCCAAACTATAACTAGAAAGTAATTATCAGAGAAGAATTTCTAACTAAGTTTCCAAGAAGACTAAGGCAGATAGAGAGTTTCTTTGAGAGTAGAATGCTTCAGACTTCTATATTTCTTCAATTGATTCCTGAGGGTATTTATAGAAGATCTTGAAGTGTAGCCCGTTAGGAACACATTTGAATTTGAAATATGTTAAGCAAAACATACGTATCTTCTTATAAGATCACAGGGATCCTGTTAGAGAGATGACGTACAAGATATCTATCAAAATACAAAATAAGAAAGTGTCAGTACTAGAGAATGTTCAAGTAAATGAGGTAAAGAAGCGGACACTTTAAAACTATGGTCAGCTGCTTTAATGTGACTGACAAAAGAATATCTCAAGCTGATCAATAAAATGTAACAATTTATAAGTTCTTTGCTGATAACAAGTGAAATGATTTTAAACAAATTTAATTTAAGGCAAGATTCAACAATCTCGTTCCTTGTGGATTCAACCCTGCTTGCCATATATTAGTATTTGAAGGTAGGAAAATTATATTTGGAGGTTTGATGACTCACCAGTATTTGAGAGTTGTGAAGGGTATGTGTGGGCATTTTAGGATGAAATTAACGAAAGTGGACTTTAGAGGTTAAAAAAAGGATATAACTCAAATTACAAAAAAAGACTAAATGCAGACACTCAGTCCTGATTGGTGATTATTGAAAGTCTAAATATAGATAGCTCTATGCCCGACTGAGGTAATCGAAAAAAATAGTCTCCCTTTTCCCTGGCCAACATTTAACATTTTCGTAGAGATTAACCATCGCTAATAATCTATCTCTACTATAAAAGTGTGAGTTATCTCTTACAAATTAATGTATGAACAAAATTAACCTTTTATCTAATAAACCACCCTCCATTTATTTAATGACAAATAAGTAAATTTATCATGATAAAATATAATGTTTATACAAAAATAACCCTAAAATCAATAAATCATTTACCATTGAATAATGTTAAATAAGTAAATTTCTCATGGGCTAATCAATTTCATGAATAATTAAATAATAATTGGTCCTTCGACTTGTACTTCACTTTAAGTTAGGTCCCACATCTTTAAATTTTATTCATTTCGTCTCATATGTCTATTTTAATGTGTGATTCCTCCTCCTGCAATTACTGTTACAAATATTGTCCAATATTTTTGAATGAGACAAAAATACTCTTACTAAGATGAGTGACTAAATCTTTATTTAAATCTAAGATATATGATGGTTTTACTTTTAAAAATATGTTTGGGCAAACATTTTTAGATGTATACAAAAACTTGTACTAATAGAAAAATATTTCATGGTGTGTATTGATGTCTCATATGTCTATTTTTAAGTCTATTCAAATGTTGTCCAATATTTTTGAATGAGACAAAAATACTCTTACTAAGATGAGTAATTAAACCTCTATTTGAATCTAATATATAATATGGTTTTCCTTTTAAAAATATTAAAATTTTAAGTGTATATTTTTAGATGTATATGAAACCTTGTAATTATAAAAATAGATTTGCTTATTAATTACTAGTGAACAAACTAAAAAAAATGAGTTAAGAAAATAAAATGTGCTATAAATTCAAGAAGACAAAGAAAAATGAAGAACTTAGTCGATGAATCATACATTTTATTGGACAGGATAATAAAATATACTATTTACTCATTTGAATTTTTGGACTACTATAAACGACCTTAAAAACTATCATATTGGTCCTTGAATTATAAATTTTACTAACAAATCCCTATTTAGTTAACTATGTAACTTTTATTAAGATTTTCACTGCTCGTTATGTTCTGAAAACTTCAAATAGACCCTTTTAGGTTTAGAAATGTATATACAGTCTTATGTAAATCATAACGTTAAAGTAAATAGTTGCCTTTGATAATTTTATTTTGTAGATAGAAATATAATATTATAACAATCTATCTATTTATCTCTTCTATAAAAGTGTGAATTGTCTCTTACAAATTAATATATTGAAAAAATTAAAATTTTATCTAATAAATCATCCATAATTTATTTAAGGACAAACAAGTAAATTTATCATGATAAAAGATAATGATTGTACACAAATAACCATAAATTTAATAAATCACTCATTATTGAATAAAGTTAAATAAGTAAATTTTTCATGAGCTAATCAATTCCATGAGTAATTTAATAATAATTTGGTCCCTCGATTTGTACTTAACTTTAAGTTAGATTCTATATCTTTGAATTCTATTCATTTCGTCTCATATATGTCTATTTTAAAGTCCGATTCTTCCTCCTACAATTACCGTAATAAATGTTGTCCAATATTTTTGAAGAGACAAAAATCCTCTTATTATGATGAATGACTAAACCTTTATTTGAAGACTTAAATAACAATTTGGTCACTCTACTTTCACATTTTTTTCGTTAAATTCACTGTATTTTTTTTTAAAATTTAATCACTATATTTGGTCTAAAAATTTGACAAGGTCACTCAAGTTGTTTTCGTAAGTTATCTTAGACGGAAATCTTCAAAAAGCCTAAAATACCCCTTATTGCAGATGATGTGCACGCGGTGTTTTATCAAAGTCAAGAAAATCAACCTCATCCACCTACACTTCCTCAATCTCCCCGACTAAAACCACCCCTCCTCTCCACCACCAAACCCCATCTCTCTCTCTCTCTCTCTCACACACACACACACAAAATCATTCTTCACCCAAAAATTGGAGATCAATGCAACTCAATAAAAACCTAAGCAAGAACCAATCAATTTCAATGGAATAGAGCACAATTACAACACCAACAAAAAACACATCTGAAGGGTGCGAGCTCCAATCAAGAGGGATTCGACAAATCTGAAGTAGCGATGTTAAGAGGGATGCGCTAAAGTAGATTCCCAGCGAGTGATTTCAAATCAACAATACAAAGGGAAAGTAAACAAGAATTATTATGCAAGCCCTATTTTTACTAGGTTTCCATTCTCTCTCTCTAAAATCGACAAAAATACCCTTTTTGTAGTCCCTTCATTAATCTACGTCAACATGCTTGTTACAAAATTAGATAGAGGTGTTGACGACAAGAATCACATCACATCAAATTACATAGTACATTAGTCACATTTGATATATTATAATGTGATTGTTTAAATCGGTTACTCGATATGGTCGTGGGTAATTAATACTCTCAATTATACATGGTAATTTTTTCTTTTCATTTATATTTAATTAAAAGAGACCCCTCCAAAAAAAAAATTGTGAATTTGATCGTATGTGACATACATCCCACAACAAAAATAAAAATTAAAAAAATTAAAAAATAAAACAACCAATACTCTATCTGTTCTGGGTAAAGAGTTCACTAGTCCATTTTTGGAAGTATCAATTTCTTAAAAAAAAATTAACTTGCGAACGGAGACTTTTTACCCGAAACGATGAGAGTATTAAAAACTTGATATTATTTCTTATTTCTAAGCCCTGGAACGGAAACTCTTTAACTTTCAGACGCAAATTCATCTAATCCGAATCTAACTCAAATCTTTATTATTTTTCCCACAATATATTTCCATACTTGTACGTATCTATATCAATTGCAAGCACCAATCAATCAACAACATTCCTATTTAGCGATAATATAGTAGTAACATTAACAACTTTCTTAATATATTTCTCAATGAAAAACTATATAAACATCTTAATATAATAGTATTGCAAAAGCAAAACCAATTGAAAGTTCATAAAAAAAAAAAAATGGCCTCTCATTCTTTCTGCAACTCATCTTTCTTCGTTTTTCTTCTTCTGATATCTCTATGTAGCACCCTCACATTCTGTCAAAATGATTTGATTATCGATACATGCAAGCAAGCTCGCAATCCTTCTCTATGTTTCAAGTCCTTAACATCCGATTCCCGATCTTCCGAAGCTGATCTTCCAACCCTTGGCTTCATTGCAATCAAGAAAGCGCAAGCCCGTGCTGTATCTTCCATAAACTTAATCAAATCTCTTGCGAAACCCATTAAGAGTATTCCCACAATCAAAGAAATTTACGAGACGTGTTCAGAGATTTACAGTGATGCCCTTGATAACCTCGATTCGACGAAGAAGTTTTTGGAGTCTCAAGATTTCCATAGCTTAAATTCGTTTGCCTCTGCTGTCATAACAGATGCTGATACTTGTGATCAGGGCTTTGAAGAAAGGATAATCCATGAGCCACCCAAGCTTATACAAGCAGGTCATGAGTTGGAAGATCTTGTCGATGTTATTTTAGTAATCTCCAAGAAATTGGCGGGAGAAAATAACTTTTAAACATAATGATTTACGTGCTTTATTGTGTAACATTGGTTTTTTTCTTTTTGGTTTAAGGTAGTTTAAAGTTTTTTATCTTGATTGTTTTTTGTTGATGTTATATACTATAAATCATTTTGGAGCATTCAATTATTTTTCTCCCTCCATTCTTAAATGATTGTTCTTTGTCTGACTTTTTAAGTACTATGAGTAGGCTTGATAATCGGTTACGTTGGGTTTGTGTCGGCTTGGAATGAATAACGGGTTGAAACGGATTGAAACCCGTTAGAATTCAAATATCAAATGGGTTGGGTTGTCATCGATTTTATAGTAAAAAAAGTCGTGGACCAAAACGGGTAATAAGTCAGACTCGCTTTAACCCGACTCAACCCGTTAATATTTTTGTGTAAAAAATGTTAATGGGTTGAGTTGAATTAGTGGGCAGGGTTGGGTGTGTTCATGGCTAATGAGTTGTAATTGAAAGACCTAAGTCTAAGAGTTACGTATTTTGTGATTTTGAAAAAATTAAATAAAATTATACTCTCTCCGTTCTAGGGAAAGAATCCACAATTTCATTTTGATTTGTTTCACTTAGAGAACTCACTTTCAAAAATTAATATATAAAAATGTCATTTTATTATTAATCTAATCTAATCTAATCTAATCTAATCTAATCTAATCTAATCTAACTATTTATAAAAGTGTAGGTTGTCTCTTAGAACTTAATGTATGGACAAATGTACCCTTTAACTTGATAAATCACTCACCTTTAATTAAGGTCAAAAGAGTAAATTTGTTATAGACTAATTAATTCAATGAATAATTAAATAATAGTTTGATCCCTTAACTTATACCTATTTTAAAGTTATGTCCTACATTAATTAATTCAAATTCATTTCGTCCTATATTTTGATTTTTTTTTCAATTCCCCCCACCTACCAGGATCGTTACAAATGTCGCCCAATATTTACTGAAATGACAAAAATACCCTTACTCGGTTGAGACACAAAAACCTTATTCGAATCTAAAAAAATAATATGGTTTTACTTTTTAAAATATGTTCTGGAAAGACATTATAAAATTTATATGAAAAATTATATATATAGTAATAGAATTGTCGGTTAGTATCGAGATATTAAACAAATTGTTGTAGCTTGTTTAGTTATTACCCATTAATAAAATAATATAAATAAGTTAAAAAATGTGTCATAATGTCAAGAAGATGAAAAAATGATGTATCATTTGATGAATTTGTGCCTTTTGTTAAGGACAATACACATAAATTTATCATGCCAAACAATAATGATTAGAAAAAAGTGTCATAAATATTATAAATCACTTTCCATGAATTAAGGCCAAAAGAGTAATTTTTTCATAAGCAAATTAATTTCGTGAATAATTAAATAATAAATTGAAATGTCGCCCAATATTTTATGAAAGACAAAAATACCCTTACTCGGTTGAGAAACTAAAACTTTATTCGAAACTAAAAAAATATTATTGTTTTACTTTCATAACTATGTTCGGGAAAGACATTATAAGATTTATATGAAAAATTTTATCAATAGTAATACAATTTAATTTAATTTAATCTAATCTAATCTAACTACTTATAAAAGAGTAAGTTGTCTCTTACAACTTAATGTATGTTCAAATGTATCCTTTAACTTAATAAATCACTCACCATTAATTAAGGTCAAAAGAGTAAATTTGTTATAGACTAATTAATTCAATGAATAATTAAATAATAGTTTGATCCCTTAACTTGTACCTATTTTAAAGTTATGTCCTACATTATTTAATTCAATTCATTTCGTCATGTATTTTGATTTTTTTTCAATTTCCCCACCTATCAGGATCGTTACAAATGTCGCCCAATATTTACTGAAATGACAAAAATACCCTTACTCGGTTGAGACACAAAACCTTATTCGAAACTAAAAAATAATATGGTTTTACTTTCTTAAATATGTTCGGGAAAGACATTATAAGATTTATATGAAAAATTATATCTATAGTAATAGAATTGTCGGTTAGTATCGAGATATTAAACAAATTTGTAGCATGTTTAGTTATTACCCATGAATAAAATAAGATAAATAAGTTTAAAAAATGTGTCATAATGTCAAGAAGATGAAAAAATGAAGTATCATTTGATGAATTTGTGCCTTTTGTTAAGGACAATACACATAAATTTATCATGCCAAACAATAATGATTAGAAAAAAAGTGTCATAAATATTATAAATCACTTGCCATGAATTAAGGCCAAAAGAGTAAATTTGTCATAAGCAAATTAATTTCGTGAATAATTAAATAATAAATTGAAATGTCGCCCAATATTTTCTGAAAGACAAAAATACCCTTACTCGGTTGAGAAACTAAAACTTTATTCGAAACTAAAAAATAATATTGTTTTACTTTCATAAATATGTTCGGGAAAGACATTATAAGATTTATATGAAAAATTGTATCAATAGTAATACAATTTAATCTAATCTAATCTAATCTAATCTAATCTAATCTAATCTAACTACTTATAAAAGTGTAGGTTGTCTCTTACAACTTAATGTATGGACAAATGTACCCTTTAACTTAATAAATCACTCACCATTAATTAAGGTCAAAAGAGTAAATTTGTTATAGACTAATTAATTCAATGAATAATTAAATAATAGTTTGATCCCTTAACTTGTACCTATTTTAAATTTATGTCCTACATTATTTAATTCAATTCATTTCGTCCTGTATTTTGATTTTTTCAATTTCCCCACCTACTGAGATCGTTACAAATGTCGCCTAATATTTCTTGAAATGACAAAAATACCCTTACTCGGTTGAGACACAAAAACCTTATTCGAAACTAAAAAAATAATATGGTTTTACTTTTTAAAATATGTTCGGGAAAGACATTATAAAATTTATATGAAAAATTATATCTATAGTAATAGAATTGTCGGTTAGTATCGAGATATTAAACAAATTTGTAGCATGTTTAGTTATTACCCATGAATAAAATAAGATAAATAAGTTTAAAAAATGTGTCATAATGTCAAGAAGATGAAAAAATGAAGTATCATTTGATGAATTTGTGCCTTTTGTTAAGGACAATACACATAAATTTATCATGCCAAACAATAATGATTAGAAAAAAGTGTCATAAATATTATAAATCACTTGCCATGAATTAAGGCCAAAAGAGTAAATTTGTCATAAGCAAATTAATTTCGTGAATAATTAAATAATAAATTGAAATGTCGCCCAATATTTTCTGAAAGACAAAAATACCCTTACTCGGTTGAGAAACTAAAACTTTATTCGAAACTAAAAAAATAATATTGTTTTACTTTCATAAATATGTTCGGGAAAGACATTATAAGATTTATATGAAAAATTGTATCAATAGTAATACAATTTAATTTAATTTAATCTAATCTAATCTAATCTAATATAATCTAATCTAATCTAATCTAATTTAATCTAATCTAATCTAATCTAATCTAATCTAGTCTATCTAATCTAATCTATCTAATCTAATCTAATCTAATCTAATCTAACTACTTATAAAAGTGTAGGTTGTCTCTTACAACTTAATGTATGGACAAATGTACCCTTTAACTTAATAAATCACTCACCATTAATTAAGGTCAAAAGAGTAAATTTGTTATAGACTAATTAATTCAATGAATAATTAAATAATAGTTTGATCCCTTAACTTGTACCTATTTTCAATTTATATCCTACATTATTTAATTCAAATGAAAAATTATATCTATAGTAATAGAATTGTCGGTTAGTATCGAGATATTAAACAAATTGGTAGCATGTTTAGTTATTACCCATGAATAAAATAAGATAAATAAGTTTAAAAAATGTGTTATAATGTCAAGAAGATGAAAAAATGAAGTATCATTTGATGAATTTGTGCCCTTTGTTAAGGACAATACACATAAATTTATCATGCCAAACAATAATGATTAGAAAAATTTGTCCTAAATATTATAAATCACTTGCCATGAATTAAGGCCAAAAGAGTAAATTTGTCATAAGCAAATTAATTTCGTGAATAATTAAATAATAAATTGAAATGTCGCCCAATATTTTCTGAAAGACAAAAATACCCTTACTCGGTTCAGAAACTAAAACTTTATTCGAAACTAAAAAAATAATATTGTTTTACTTTCTTAAATATGTTCGGGAAAGACATTATAAGATTTATATGAAAAATTGTATCAATAATAATACAACTTAATCTAATCTAATCTAATCTAATCTAACTAATCTAATCTAACAACATAATGTATGGACAAATGTACCCTTTAACATAATAAATCACTCACCATTAATTAAGGTCAAAAGAGTAAATTTGTTATAGACTAATTAATTCAATGAATAATTAAATAATAGTTTGATCCCTTAACTTGTACCTATTTTAAAGTTATGTCCTACATCATTTAATTCAATTTAGTTCGTCTCATCATCCACAGACCGACGGACAAACATAGTCTGTGAACAGGAGCTTGGGAAATCTTTTACGAAGTATGATTGGCAAACATGCATGTCAATGGGATGCAATATTGGCTCAAATAGAGTTTGCGTATAATCAATCTTCTAGCCAAACTACTGGTAGGAGCCCATTCGAAGTTGTGTATGGTCATAATCCAATTACTCCATTGGATTTAGGTCCCCTTCCTACCACTCAACATTTTAGTGGTGACGGTAAAGAACGTGCTAAGTACATCAAGAAGATGCATGATCAGGTTCGACAAGAAATTATCAAGCAAAATGGAAAGTACCAAAGAAGTGCAAATAAGCATCGGAAGCAATCAGCTTTCAAGGAGGGAGATTTGGTTTGGATTACTTTGAGGAAGGAGCGATTCCTCGTGGGACGTCATGGAAAGTTGAAACCAAGGGCCGATGGTCCGCTCAGATCTTGAAAAAGATTGGTGGCAATACTTATGAAGTAGAATTACGGATAATTATGGTGTTTCATCAACTTTCAATGTTGCTGATCTCTATCCTTTCGTTGGAGCTGAATCTGATCAAGTAAACTAGAAAAAAAATTATAAAATGATATGTAAATGACGCAAAACTTAGGGTGTGTGTGGCAAGGTGGGACTTCATAGATACTTTGGTGAAATTTTATATTTTTTAGTGTAACTATATACTTTGGAGTTGAGAGTTTGATTCTCCAACACAATTTTTTTTAAAGGGTCATAAATTCCATAAACTACATGAGCAAAGTCTCCAACAACAATGTGCTTATCTAAGATAGTAAGTTTGAATTGTTTTCAATTTACAAACTGATAAAAATGAAAGAACTCATGTTTGATATTAAAAAGAGATTTAAAAATAACCAACAAAAAAGACAAATGTGTAGGATAAGTTGTTATACAATGACTAAAAACATACATTATAAATGACCGAAAAACAAAGTATCAGAAATGCTAAACATACAACAACATAATTTATAAGTCTCAAAAACTATAAATATTAAAACTCACAAAAATCTAATAATTAAAAGTCAACAAAAAAATGAAGGAACCAACAAATCACTTTTAACAAAATCATTAACACCACGTGCAACGCACGTGAACCTTACTAGTAAACTACTAAAAGTATCATTTTTTCTTTAAAAGTTAGATTTTCAAACGGGTACCGTTTGCTAGAAACAGAGGAAGTACTAAATTGATTCAAAAAGTTAAACTAGGAAAAGAATTTAGGAAATATCTTCATGAATTAGTTTTCAGAGATTTCCCGAGTCCAATATTGATCTCTAAAAGGAAACATGGGGTTGTAATAAAAGCTACAATTGTAGGGTTGTTCGTATTATTTACCCCTTAGCCAATTCAATATATAATAACAAAAAAAATACTCCTTTCGTTCTAAATAAAGAGTCAATTGTATTATTTTTGGTCATCTTATTTTTCTCAATTGAGTTTATTGTTGTATCCTTTTTTGGTCCAAAAGCAATGATAAGTAGTTATCATATTTAAATACTTCCAAAAAGCTCTCAAGAGTCCTTGTTTAAGTTTGACTAAATCTTTAGTAAGATATTTCTTTTAAATAAGGAAACTAATTTTGGAAACTAAATATCTTATTTCTAATCTTGTGTTTCCTTGAAGAATTTGATTTATTTATTGTTTTAGGACTCCATTTCATTTCAGTATATATACAAGTCACGCTTGCATCATGCGGAAGAGATACACCTTCGAGACTTAGAGAGATATGTTGCAAAGAGAGAAAAGATGAGAGCTTGCTTGGAGTATTCGTTGCGGATTGCGCGACTATGAATGCAGTAACATTAGGAACTGCATTGACTTTTTGGTTGTTTGTTTTCCTTGACAATAGTAAACTTATTTTTTAATCCCATGTTTTCTTTACTTTGTTTTCGTGGTGTTTCTTTTCCAGACTTGTAGTTTTGTGAGAAGGTTTTGGTATTTCGTGATTTTCACTATTTTCATCGTAAGACTCATAATCTTTTTAGTTAAAATTTTTTTGGCCATAAAGCTGGATCTACAAGCATTACGTGTAGATTGTTTGGTATATTTATGTGTCTTATTACTGCTTTATTAGAATAAAGTATTCCACTGTTTATTTGATGCCATCTAGTCAATGCACCTTTGAATACTGACATTATTTTGGAATCTTAGCTACTATTGTACTTTCACACTCCACGTTTGATATTAAGATGTTGATTATATTCTCAAGCATTATTGTAAGGTGGAGGCTAACCACACCCCAAAACCCACTTTCTACACCCAATTTTCAGCATTGAGACATTATACTTTGTGTTTATGCGATTGTAGAAAATGAGGTTTAGAGAGTGAATTTTAAGGGTGTAATTAGCCTCCGCCTGATTGTAGTGAAACTAACTCTAATGTTAGTTACATAACTTTAATTATTAAACTTTCAAATATAGATCATTTGGAATTAGATAGCAGATGAGTACAACACTAACGGATGGAGTACATGTGGCGACATTTGACACGGACTCAATGCGGAATCCAAAGGTCATGCCACCAAGACAAGCTAAGAGGCGGACAAGCACTTCTAAGCATAATGGTACAAGTCAAAAACAATGAACCCGACTAGCTCGAACAAGAATGTAAAACCACTGAGCGGCAAAAGCGAAACAACAAAAAACAAAATCTACGGAAGCAAATCGTAGGAACCAAAGCCTATAATTATAAACCAAGGAATACAAGGGTAGTGACAACTATCTCATCGACAAATCTACGACCTTACGTGACCTTGGCATTGCTCACATGCAACCAACCATCGGCAACCAAAGGCCGGCGAATCAACAAAATACCAACCTGATAAACAACCACTCCAGCAGCTACAACATGCGGAGTGACAAAACAACTAAAAGAATAAGAGATTAAACACTAACAACTAAACTAATGTCTCTCGACTAAAGTTGTGGAGATAGAAATAACAATAGCACAATACTAGAATAGGCAAGCTAAACCTTGCTCGAGAAGGCGGCAGAATAACTTCTAAATGAATACAATAACTGACCAAACAAGTCGGCAACCCCAAAATAATACTATAATAAAATGCTAACATAACTACCCAAGTAAAGTTTACATAACTTTACATCCGTGTCTCACGAGATGAATAAATACAATAATAAATCCAAGCTTTCATGGGAGGGCCACTGCTTTCAGAGGCCACTTCATGACATGGCAGACTCGGGCTACCTGACTAAAAGAAAACAAACACGTGAAGTCA
>JABEVN020004395.1:0-13773 GCA_013146195.2 Codonopsis lanceolata | reverse complement strand
AGAGGTGGGGATTTTGATCGAGTCTCCTGACAAGGCAATCGTGCCTATTGTCTGTGAGTCTATGCCAATGGCCGCATTGGCATAGATGGTGGGGTTTTTAGAGACCGCTTTTTAGGGCAATGACGACGTTTTTTTCGCCCCAAAGCATTAACATGTATTACGGCACCTCCAACTTTGCGGAGGGTGCCGATGACTATAGCCACCACCTCCATCCCCTATCCTCGCCGAGGTGGTCAATGCGACCATCTCCCATCCCGTGTGGTGTGGACCCAAAACCGCAACCCACCATTCGGTCCACGCACCATGGAGGAGTCCTTTGACACGGCCAAAGCCTGTTCAAATTTTTTGCTCCCGCCTTATGCCTTCCACCACCAACACACGGAGCTTGGGCTAAGATGTCCCCGATCTACACCATCATGACCGGTGGGTTGTTGATGCGGCCGCCTCGATCAACGGCCAAATTAAGACCCTTATTAGAGGTACCACAAATGGGGTTCGCTCCCCGCATTTGATTACCGGATTGTGTAAGGATGCGGGAGTGAGGTGGCCTCGACATGCGGAGAGGCTAAGAGATGTGCCCACTATCACTAGGGCAATTTTGTTTGAGCACCACCACCAGCCGCAAGAGAGGGTTCCTCACGTGGAGGAACCCAAAGAGGATGAGGAGGACCCGCTAGTGGGGATCTCCAACAGGCTAGAAGAGGTGGCCCTCAAAACGAACATGGCAAATCAACAGTTGGCACTTATGCGTGCCAACCAAGAAGATTTGTTTGGTTGGTTCAACACGCGGGGCAAAACATCTCCAACCTTTATGGGATGCCGCCATACGATCCTCGAAGTTTCATCCCCTCGTTCGTTATTTCCACCCGACTCACCTTGAGTCGAGGCCCAAGTTTCATCGTCTTTCGTTAGGTGGGCCTGCTATGTCCTTTTGATATTTTCCCTTCCCCATCAAGCCTCTCATATGTTCCTCAATTTTGGGGACAAAATAGAAATTAAGTTTGGGGGGGGGGATTCTAAGCCCAGAGTCTTAGCAGGTCATAGCCTAAGGAGGAATGGAGTTGGGCTACGTTTTTAGGGCGGGGAAAATTTTCTTTTCCCTCTATCGTGTCTCATCCTCACCCGCCTTTCTTGCTTTTGAATTTTTCTTGTTTTTAGAGATGTTGCCTTGACCAGAATACTATAATTTTGGATGCTCGTGGTTTCCTGCTCTGGGGATCCATCATCAATTGTGTCATCAACATCTCCAATTTTCTTTTTAAAAAAATATTTTAATTAAAAATTTCATCCTCAAGTTTTGGTGTGGTAATACTAGTCGATGAGGAGTTAATGCAATGAACCGCATAGCTAGTCTATAGATCCCTCTGCAATTTACTTGATTTGCGAAACTTTTACTTTTCTCCAAATTCTTCATGCACCCACACCAGACATAATTATGGATTAATTAGAATAGTTTTATAAAGTTTATAACACCTACTTCATTTCAACAAAATATGCACAGGAATATAATGCATAGCCATTCGAACATGATTGTTGCATTAAATTGTAACTTAGGGTCAATTGCATGATAGTTAGATCCCTTGAATTTTTCTTACTAATATATCTCAAGCACACTTTCGAACCATGTCTGCATGTTAATCTCGATTGTCCCTACCATCTGTCTTAGCGAATGCTTATGTGAAATACATTGATGCTAAACATTCAACCCCACAATTCCCATAGTTGATATGAGATTTTGTGTGTCTTACTTACTTTAAAAACTACATGAGCATTTGACATTAAGAAATGACTTAGGCCATCTTTGGATCGTTAGAGCCTAAATATTCCCTGACCTTTATTGAAAATATCCCTAGTGTCCCCTTTTGAGCCTAATTAAAAAGAATGGAGTGTGCTAAGCACACATAAAACCCCCATTCGACATCGTTTCTATTACCCACATTAACTTAACCCTAAAAGCCTATACACTTTTAGCCTACCCTTTGAGAGAGTAGGATGTGGGTGGGAAATTAATTTAATGGGACCCATTTTTCCATCAAGCAATTTTCCTGAAGACTTCTTCTTCCCGTCGTTGAAAAAAAAAGAAAAAAAAAAGAAAGAAAAATGAAAAGAAAAATAGATCGACGAAAAATGAAACGGAAGAAGAAGAGTGCAAATAGATTCAAATGAAATCATAGCTTTCAAGAAAATATGTTAGAAAAATATTGCTGAGAAAAATGATGAGATGTTTTTAGATTATGTATTGCCCAAAACAAGTTTGGGGGGGGGGGGAAGAAGAAAACTGAAAAGTAACAAAAAATACCCCCCCTACTTGTAGTCTTTGCAGGGCCTAGCCTAAAAAGGGAAAACTTCCTTTTGCTTGGAAGTATGACGGATAAAGGGTAGTCTTACTCTCTCACTTTGAATTCCAATCCCTTTCCATCAAATCCCCCATCACCTTGGCCTTACGTTACAAGCTAATAAAGACCTAATGATCTTCTTGTCAATGCTTGTGCATGTTTTCTCTGCTAAGTTAGTCATATAGAATTGATCAAACACTTCATGTTCATATTATTCGCCAAGAGCTCACTGTGTTAGCATAATCTTAGCTATTACAAGTAATTGGGATAGGAGAGCATTGTATATCATACATAGAAGTGCATGGGATGGATGTATAAGTTTTTGAAATCCTTGGTGACCTCTCTTTCTGTAATAGACCAGGTTTGGATGGTAGATCTCATACTTCACAATGCATGGGCTTTAATTAAAGTCTGATTTTCATATGAATGTGGTGCTTAGCTTAATAAAACTGTTTTAGTTAAAATATTCTCTAAGACTGGTGATCACACACACACGGAGAAATTAAGAGTAGTAGCAGTCTTAAGTAAAAGTCAGTTGGTTTTATGTGACTAAGTCTACATATGTGGTGAGCATCGGACTGAGACTGCTTTGTTATGCCATGTTTTTTTTTTTGGTGAAACAGGGGCAGCACCCTGCAGGATTTTATTAATTAGGGAAAAAAGATACAAACTTGAGGGGGACAACCAGCCTTGCCCTTATAAGAGGGAGGATGGAGGAGCCTGACCTCGAAAAGAAGGACTTACAAGAATAAATAAGAAATAGAGGCAAACAAAAAAATATAAAGACAACCTAAGAAAGGACCAACTAAGACATCCTTAAATACGGAGTTGCAGTCTTGTCAAGTAAAATAAGGCCTCAAGTGCGGCTGGGCAGCTCAAAATCAGCATAGAAGGAATAATTATAACCTTGATCACATCCAAAATTGGCTAGGGAGTCAGCAACAACATTAGCCTCACAATAACAGTGAGTCAAGGAACAAGCCAATGAACTATAAATAGACTTGATAGCACGGATGAAATAGATACTGTACCAAGGAGGGGGATGACGATCTAGAATGCAGTCAAGAAGAATTTTAGAATCAATCTCAATAAGAGAACCCGAAGCACCATGGGCTTGTAACCATAACATCCCTTCAAGTAACGCTTTACATTCCGCGATGAAATTGGAAGAGTCTCCATAAAAAAAGAATAGGCAAAGACCAAATCACCTTTATCATTACAAATGATTCCCCCCCCCCCAGAACTAGGCCCCGGATTGCCCCGACTGGCACCATCCGAGTTAAGCTTGAGGGAGCCAACAGGAGTTTTCATCCAGGAAAGAATACAAATAGATCTGGAAAGAATACGCCCAATTCGAGGGAAAACTGACCAATCATGGGAGGAAAATGTAAGCCCACTACTTTGGACAATATTAGAGAGCAGATGTTTAATATGGTTGGAGAGGGTTCTCACAGGCCAACGAATGCCCTCAAATAAAGCCCGGTTTCGAAAGTTCCACAATTCCCATAAAATAATAATCGGTGTTATAATGTGAAGCTTAGAATTTTTGGTGGAGTACCACCAAGAGAAGAAAACTTGGGCAAGCGAATTATTAGTAGCCTGTACCACTCCCATTTGATTAAATTCAGCCCATATTTGAGTAGCAACCATACTATCTAGAAACACATGCTTGTAAGTTTCTAAGTGGCCTATTGAGCAGCAAGAACATCTTGAAGCCAGCTGAATACCTTTGTTCATGACACTTTCATCCAGAGGAAGTCTTTGTAAGCACAGCCGCCACATGAAGACACTAATGTGTCGAGGAATAGGCTTGTGCCAGATGAAACTTGAGGAAGCAGACAAAGGCCATACAGATCGGGATATTTGCCAGGCCGAGGATAAGGAAAACCGACCAGAAGGCGATTTGTTCCAGATGGCAGAATCGGAAATATCGAAAAGGCAGATACCATTGCGAATGATTGAAGAAACTGCATTGGGTCCGAGAACATTCTAAGCTGTAGCCGAGAGTTGAGAAGGAGAGACAAAAAGATCTCGAGCTTGGATAAGAGATGGATCAGAAGGCCTGTTAATGCAACTATCAAAAGACCAGTTGTCATGCCAAATGGAGCACTTTCCACGACCAATAACCCAAGAAATGTGAGGTTCAGCCAAGTCACGAATGAGAGACATCCGCCGCCAAATGTGAGAACCGAAATAGGAGACTTGGGTAGGATGAGAGGAAGAATAGTATTTTTTTTCATCATGAATGAAGCCCAAAGACTTTTGGAGGACCTGAATCTCCACCAAATCTATATAGAAAAAGCTTTCACAACATCCTCTATTTTTCGAATACCAATTCCCCCTTCGGAAGTGGGATGACAACAAAGCTCCCAAGAAATCCAGTGAATTTTATTCCTGCTATTGATGGAACCCCAGAAGAAGTTTGAAAATATTCTATTGATAAGCTTGATAATTGATACCGGGGGATCAAGAATAGCAAATTGATACATGATGATAGACTGAAGAACTGAGTTGATCAAGGTGATTTTTCCAGCTTTGTTAAGAAAGGCTCCAAACCATGAGTTGATCTTGCTTTGCAATTTTTCTAAGAGAGGATCAAACAGGCTCTTTTTCTTATGGCCTTCATAAAGAGGGCATCCCAGATAAGTAATAGGAAAAGAGCACAAGCGAAAACCCAAATGACGCGAGATGGAGGAAATTCTTGGAGCAGAAGCATGGCTGGATAAGAGAAAACAGCTCTTATTATCATTAATGAGCTGCCCAGAGCACCTTTCATATTTGGAGAGCAGGAGTTTATGATGAGATAAAGAATGCTTGTTCCCATTGCAAAAGATCACAACGTTATCTACAAAAGCAAGATGAGAAACGATCGGGCAGCCACTAGATGAGGAGAAGGAATAATGAGGCCGAGAGGATTGAAGAGCATTAAGCCCACAGCTAAGGACCTCTGTCGCAATGATGAACAAGCTGGGAGATAAAGGGTCCCCTTGACGCAAACCACGAGATAACTGAAAGAAACCCACAGAATCGCCATTAATCAAAACTGAAAACCAGTTGCTAGAGATAGAACGCCAAACCATGTCAATAAAGACTTCCCTAAAACCAAATTTGCGAAGAACTTTAATGAGGAATTGCCAAGAAAGTCTGTCAAAGGCTTTTGCCATATCAAGCTTGATAATAACATTGGATCCATTCACCTTCTTTTTTAAATGATGAGTTAACTCCTGAGATAATGGAGGGAAGAAGACTAGCCAATCGAGTCGAAAGAATCTTGGAGATAATCTTGTTGCAGAAGTTGCAAAGACTTATGGGACGAAGATCTTTGAAAGTAGAGACATTATTCGATTTGGGGATAGTAATAATAGTAGTGCTAGTCCAGGATTTCGGCATCTCAAATCCGAAAAAAAATTGCGATATGGCCAAAAAAAGATCTGGGCCAATGACATCCCAACAAGTAGCAAAAACAATGGCCTTGATTTCATCAAGAGAAGGGGGTTCTGATAAAATTGAATTCTGATCAGAAGAGACCAAAGAAGGAATAACATTAAAGATATCCTCTTCAAAAGTGTTACAAGCTGTAAGTTGATCTTGAAAGAAGTCCACTGCCGCCGACTTAATGGCATCTTCGGATGAAAGAGAATTACCATGCATGTCAACAATTCTATGAATATGCAACTTGCTGCGAGTTTGATGTACCGAAGAATGGAAAAGTTTTGTATTTCCGTCCCCATCTTTGAGCCAACGTAAATGAGACTTTTGCCTCCAAAAATATTCTTCAATCATAAGAGTACATTTCAAAGTGGCTTGGGCTAAGCGAATAGCTTCTCGATTACTAGCACTGTTATCAGTCTCAAAAAGCAATTCCTTTTCTAACACGTTATCTTCAGCCACCTTAACAGCCTGAAAAATATTCCCGGAGGTGTTTCTGTTCCAAGATTTTAAGGCCAAACGGACAGCTTTAAGTTTATTAGAAAACCTCACCATAGGCCGTCCCCATTGGGTGATCTGCCAAGCTTCCTTAACAACATCCATAAAGGTATGGTGAGTAGTCCAGACATTAATAAAACAAAATCGATATCTGTGGGGATCATGATGAGAGGAAATTTTAAGTAATAAAGGGGAATGGTTTGAGCATGTGCGATTGAGATGCTCCACTAATGATACAACAAAATAGGTGGACCAAATATGATTGCAAGCTAATCTGTCCAACCGTTGAAAAATAGTAGCCTGGCCATCTCGGTGATTGCACCAAGTGAATTTGCTGCCAATAAAACCCAGATCAGATAATCTGCTTTTGTATTTATTAGTTTTTTGTATTTATCTGCATAGTCGAGTCACTCGAAAGAGTCTTCTTGAGTTTGTGGGTTTCTAGAGGAGTGTAAATAGTGTCACCCTCCAAAAAGATTTTCGTTATTTTTGTTAATTAAATGCTTTTGTATTTATAAGTACTGTTTACTCGTGGACGAGCAAAGTTTAAGTTTGAGGGTATTTGATCGATGTATATTATACGTCGATTTACTATGCTTCTATGACTTAAATTGAGCTATTCCACGAGGCTTTTGGCTACTGATATGCGTTTTTCAGTGATTTTGTGAGTTTCAGGGTTTTAGGTGAAAGTATGTAAATTATAAGGCTTTTAGGTGAAAACTCCGAGAAGGGGTCAGAGCGTAAAATTGAAGAAGAAACGAAGATGACCAGGCTGGACACCTTGCGGTCGCAAGGTGTTATCTACCTTGCCTCCGCAAGGTAGGCAGAAAGTCAGAATTTCAAACCCCGGAGAAATCAAGGACCTTGCGGACGCAAGGTGCCACATACCTTGCGACCGCAAGGTAGTCAGCATGCCCAGAATTGTGTTTTCACTACAGGCCAAGAGATCTAATTGCCCTACAACTCCATGGTATAAATAGAGACCGGTAGTCAGAGCATTAGGATGGCTGGAAACGGCTAGAAAGTAGTTTTCTATAGCTTTAGAATAGATTTTAGGTTGTATAACATAATTAGTCATTGTAATTACAAGTATTGAAGATCGATTCATGAATTCATTCATCTCTATGTGATGTTCATCTTCAAGGATGAACTAAATCTTTATTAATCTAGGAGGTGGGAGGTAACTTGTATCGAATCTATGCTTTAATTTATATTTTTATTCGTTCAATTCTTGTTGATTGTGGTGTTTATCAATCCCTATATTGTTTCAGTTTGAACAAATGAATGTAATCGTGAATAATAAAGGCCTAGAGGTGCGGATAACTGCACGATCAATGTGCATATGTCGTACACTGGCTCATCATCATAATAAATTGGACCTATCGATGCACGAGAGTGATAAGTTAGGGCCAGGTTCCATATATGACCTAAGTGACAGTTAGATCATATGTTCTTGTGCCTAGGATATAGAATGGATGAATTATTTGGAGATGGAGACTGAACGGTAATTCAACAGGCTATATCTATATTTTGTGAACGAACCCAAAAGATTGAATGATAATTTATTAAAATAAGCATAAAGGAGATACAAGTGAAACCCTAATCCTAGATTTTAATCTATCATAAGATCTTCATAACCTGTACTTGCTGCTAATTAGTTAAACACCATAATAATAATAATTAGTTTGCAATAGAATTAATATAAAAAAACCCCCTTAGATTAATAATTTGCTATCAATAAATCATATTATCTGTGATCTTCTTGTCTCTACGGTTCGACCCTTACTTCCCAAAACTATTCTCCAATAGTCTTGTCCACTTGCAAGGAAAATAATTAAAATAAGACATCGATCAAGTTTTTGGCGTCGTTGCCGGGGACAAGCTAGTTTACATAGTTAGTTTGTTGGTAGCGTAATTTTTAATTTAATTTCAGTTTTCAGTTTTTATAAAAATAAAAATACAAAAATATTTTATTTGTTTTTAATAGTTAGTTGTTTTAAAATTGCTTTAATTATTTTATGCACGGTCGTAGATCTTTGAATCCTCAACTGGTAGAACTGAGTCAAGATATAAATAATATTAGAAGGAATCAAGAAGAGCTTGAAAATCCAACAACCCAGCCGGAAAATCAAGAACAATTGAATCAAGAGGATCCTGTGGTTGATCCTCCAATGGATAATATTAATCAAAATCCTGAAAATTCGGTTCATCCGGTTAATGCAAATCAAAGAGAAGAAGAACCTGCTAGAAGGAATATGGAAGTAGTCGTAAATCAAAGAACTATTAATTATTTCAGTAGACCTTCACTAAATGTAGTAACATCATGTCTAGTCTTACCAAAAGCAGTAAGGAATTTCGAATTAAAAGACCATTATTTTAATGCTATACCTTCTTTTCATGGAATGCCTAACGAAGATCACGTAAGTTTCCTAAGAGACTATGAATATATGATGAGTACTTTTCCTTTAGGAGGGTTGACTGAAGACCAATTAAAATGAAATACTTTCCCAGTGCATTAAAAGAGTTGGCAAAGCGATGGTTTATGAATCTAACACCTAGTAGTGTTTATACTTAGGCTCAACTTTATGATTTGTTTATGAGTAAATACTATAAGCATGCATCTCTTACTGAATATAGAAAACAAATCATGTCGTTCGAAAATGAACCAAGTGAAACATTCCATGGGTCTTAGGATGATTTAAAAAGCTGCTTATTATGTGTCCTCATCATAATCTGGCTCAACATGTGTTAGTACTTCAATTTTATCATGGTCTTTCGCCAGGTTTACAAACTATGGTTGATAGTGCAGCTGGTGGTTCTATAAATAGAATGACACCAGATGCACTAAAGGAATTATTTGAGATGTTAAGTATAAATTCTCAACAGAAAAGTGCAAGACGTAAAAGTAGAAGTTTATATCAAGTTCAAGAAAAATCAGATACACAAGCTCAATTTGAAAATTGGCCAATTCAAGAAGCATGTGATTTATGTGGATTATATTCTCATGCTACTAATTTTTGTCCATCAAGTGCTATGTATGCTGAACAAGCTAATGCCATGAACGTATACCCTCAAAGGCCAAGGAATGATCCCTACTCAAACACATATAATCCTGGTTGGAGGAATCATCCTAATTTTTCTTGGGGAGGAAATAAACCTTTACAACCACAACAATTTCAGCCACAACAACCACAACCTCAACAATTCCCAAATCAAGGTCGATTGAGAATTGAAGAAGTTCCAAAATCAGATGGAACAAGCAAAGGTCAAGATGTCCTGATAAAATATTTACTTGAAGAAGTGAAAATTTTGAAGAAGCACGTTGCAAATTCTGATGCTGAGAAAAGAGAAGAAGGGAAGTTCCCTAGCCAAACCGAGCAAGAAAAATCCATTACTTCTCTGCGAAGCGGTAGAGTAATAGGAGAAGAGGTAAGTGATCATGTTCAATCTTCTAATGTACCTGATGAAGTAGATAATTCTGAAAAAGAAGATGAAAAAGATAATAATGAGAATAATCAAACATACAATCAAGAAGTAGAAGTAGAAGTTCAAAATAATGAAAATCAAGTAGAAGTAGAAAAAGAGATAGAACAAGAAGAAGAGGAACCTTATGTGGCTCCACCACCATATGTTCCTCCAATTCTGTTCCCAAGAAGACTTATGAAAAATCGAACGGACAAACAATTATCGAAAATTTATAATATGTTATCCAAAGTGAATGCTAACCTTTCTTTGCTTAACGTGATTAAAAAATATTCCAGCATATGCTAAGTTTTTCAAAGATCTTCACTCTAAGAAACACAAAGTTGAAAACAATGAAAAAATCATTGTTTCTGAAAACGTAAGTGCTGTTTTACAACCCGAACTTCCCCCTAAGTTAAAAGATCCTGGTAGCTTTAATATCCAAGTCTCTCTAGGTAGTTCTAAAAAGATGAAAGCCATGCTAGATCTAGGAGCAAGTATTAACTTGATGCCTTTTGCGGTCTATAAACAATTGGTGTTAGGAGAACTAATACCCACTAATATGTCTTTACAATTAGCTAATCGTTCATTTAAACATCCCTTGGGTATAGTGGAGGACATCCTAGTTCAGGTTGACAAACTAATCATTCCAGTCAATTTTGTGGTCTTAGAGATTGAAAGGAAAATTTGCACAAATAATGAAGTTCCTATCTTGTTAGGCAGACCTTTTATGGCCACTGCCAATACTATGATAAATGTGAAAAATTGTAAACTTTCAATGTCAGTCCTAGGTGAAACTGTCGAAATCTCTATTTTTGATGCTATGAATAGACCTAGTGATATGAATGCATGTTTCTCCATAGATGAAATCGAAAAATTGACAACTCAAACTTTTGAAGAAAGTGGTGAAGATGACGACTATGAGAAAGATGTATTTATAGTTATGATGATAGACCGATACCGCCCATAAAAATTGACATTGAAGAAATAGAGAGAGAAATAGAAGAAGAAGAAAGACATGAAAGAGAAAAATTAGAAGCTCTTAAAAATAAGAATAAAGATAATATGGAAAAAGAATCAGAATCAGAAATTAATTCTGATAAAATAGACAAAGTAGAGGAAGAAATTAATGAAGAAGAAGAAGAAGTAGAAATTTTAAAATCACTTTTTGAAGAAATTGAAATTGAGGATGAAAAGGTTGAAAATAATGAAGATGTTAAAGGAGAAAATAATGAGGAGGTTAAAGAAGAAGAAATAATTAAACCAGAAAATTCGGAATTTATTCCATCTGTTAAATCTCCTCCTGTTAAAGATTTAAAGCATTACCACCTCACCTAAAATATGCCTTTTTAGGGGAGGGTAAAACTTTGCTGTTATAATAGCAGCAGATTTAACTGAAGTACAAGAAACAAGTTTGTTAAAAGTTTTATGGTCACATAGAGAAGCCATAGGATGGTCCTTAGCTGATTTTAAAGGTATTAGTTCGTCTATGTGTATGCATAAAATATATTTAGAAGAAGGTAGTAAGCCTTCAAGAGAAAGACAAAGAAGACTTAACCCTCACATGGAAGAAGCTGTAAGAAAAGAAGTCCTTAAGCTTCTAGATGCGGGTATAATTTACCCAATTTCTCGACGTAAGTGGGTTAGTCCGTTCGTTAGTTCCTAAGAGTCGTGAATTACGAGTTAAAAAACGAAAAAGATGAATTAGTCCCTACAAGAACTACCCCATTTTTGCCGGCAAGAAGCTTAAAACTCCGGCGACTCTCCACCTTGAAGCGGCAATAACCAAGTAACTCTAACCCCTTTTTCATTTTTACGTACAAAAATACTTGCATGTTAGGGTGTTAGAATAATTTACGTAGAAATATATTTTTGCATGCTTTAGGAAATAGTTAAATTTTTAAATTTTTTATTGTATTTAATTTTTTTTAAGGAAGGACGGCACCACATAATTATTTATTAAATCTTGAAAAAAATAAACAGAGGGGACAACCCTAACCCCATAAAAGGGGGACAAAGGCGCCTCTAAGAATTACATACAACAAAAAACATCAACGTGTCCGATAATAAAACAAACCCAAAGCATCTTGTTGGAGAGCATTACGAACTTCCCTAGGAAGCTGAGAAACCATACGAAAATCTTGAACCACCCGAGTGACTTGAGCTGTAGCAGCTAATCTATCAGCAACCTTGTTCCCTTCTCTAAAAACGTGTTGGATATCATAATTACCAAGCAAAAAGGAGCAGCGTCTAAACTCATATTCAACCGACCAAGTTCAAAGATGATCATTCTTGATAACTGAGGCTACCATCAAAGAGTCAATCTCCACAATGACATTCATTAACTGCAAAGAACGACATAACTTCAACCCATCACTAAGAGCCATAAATTCAACTTTTGTATTAGTTCTTGGACCATAGAAGTGAGAAAATACGATAATATACATCCCTCTAGAGTCTTGAATAACACCCCCTCCAGCCGCAAAACCATTCACCGAAGACCCGTCTCTATTCAACTTAAAAAAAAGACAATCACGAGGCTTCCAACAAATCCAACGCCCTCGACTAAACCAAGATTTGTTAATCTGAATGTCCAGCATGTGACAACACCGAATCACCTTAGCACTACATTCAGATTTAGGATGAAAAACCTGATCATTTCTTCCAGACCTAAGACAATCTGTTTATAAATGAAATCAACATTCATAGGAATGTTGTCGAAAACCGATTTGCACCTAGCTTTCCATATAGACCAACATCCCAATAAAAGAATTCCCACCTTCATAGCACCAAACTGATTACGAATGAAAGATCCATCCATCCAAACATGAAAAATATGTGAAACTGGAGTATACGTTGACACCATATTAAAAGGCTGGGCCAGTTTACTCCATATAGAAATCGCAACTTCTGAGTGGAGGAATAAATGGGAGACTAACACTCGGTTTGGAGAGACCATACAACAAACACATCGGAGATCACCGAACAGCATATGAAGCGAAGGTCTAATTGGAACAACCTCATAAAACAATTTCCAACCTAAAGCGCTTACCATTGTTGGGATCCATTTTTGCCACATTTTCCATTGAAATGGTAGTTGGTACAACTTGGAGTCAAAAAGCCCTGAAGCAGACATATCAAAAACCAATTTATTCGGAACAGATTTGTCAATGTGAACATGGGCAATCTCAGCATGATGTTGGTCCGGAACCAAAGGAAGAATGTCAGGTAGAGATCTAATCACATCTTTTACCTTTAGATTGATATCAAGCTGAAGGAGTGAGCAACTTAATCCCAAGCAATTATCTCCCAAAAAGAAATGTCCCCTTACCTATAACCCATGCGCACCTTGATTAAAACTTCATTGTGTGCATGCACCGTACGCCAATATGAGATGAAAACTTAGGAACATAAACTATCTCATTCAATTTTCCATATATTAAAAATCGAGCCCCTGTAAACTGTGTTTTGCACTGACTCAAGAGTTCTATGAGACTCCAGCATTTTGACCGAGAGACCAAGACCTGACCTCCTTGATAGCCTACAAATATTTTTCCACGAAACCCAAAAAGTTCTATTCACCAAAGATTACCCCAAAGAAAATTGTAAGCACACTCAATTCACTTATAGAACACCGGCTTGAACTTCAAGAACCAGATTTGTTTAAATAAAATGCTTTTAAGAACATTTTAAATAGCAATAATTTTCCCCAAAAGAGAAATCGAATCTCTTCCTTTTTAACCCTCAACTCCAAGAGGAAATATTGCCAATTTTACCTTTAACACCTCGGCATGTGAAAAAACCAAAATTAGAGCCATTTATTCATTGAAATTTTGATAAACCAAAGGCGAGATAAATTTTAAGGTAAAATTAAAACAATATTTTAAAATTTCATGAGTTAGAAGTTAAAAATACTTGGTGGAAATGATTTGTTTTAAATAAAATGGAGTTTTTGGCATTACTTTTATGCATATCGGTCTATACAAATGAGATATATTCATAGGAACCATAACCATAGGGAGAACATAACCCTTATTCTATTAATAGC
>JABEVN020004394.1:0-13784 GCA_013146195.2 Codonopsis lanceolata | reverse complement strand
AAAGGATAAAGAAAATATCAGCTTTTCCTTGGCCGTTAAGGAATCCCAATCTCAAATTTATAAATATGAGGCTTCTCGGCAAGGCCTCGAATGAGGAAGAATTTTACGAAGAATTTTTACTGAGAAAGGCGATCGGGCTTCCGTTGTGAGTTTCATATCCAACCTTGAAGCTCCACGTCGCCGAAACCTCCCTAAACACTAAAACTCTCGGCCAAAGTGAACCCTAGCTACCAATCTAGGTTTCTGCCCTATTTCCCTGGTTCCAAAATCTCGAAAAGAACAGTTGTCCTGCCCGAATCTAGACGTCAAATTCAGCCGAAGCAAACATATGCTCTGCCCGATTTCAGACTCGATGAAAACAAAAATCAAGCAAAAGCAAGAAGTTGTGTCACTCGGATCCCGAGTCAAAGACAACTAAAAGGAGAAGTCACGTTGCTCGAAATCCAACAACAAAAAAAGACTCCTCTCCATGAAGGACGAGTGAGCACACCCTAAAACCTACCGTAAAAGAAGTTGGTCCGGATAAACCCATACGCCCAAGAGGTAGGTACCTTAAAGTTATTTAAATATTTTGTCTATTAAAATAGTGTTGTTTAAAATATTAATATATCACAAGATAAGTTGTTATAATGCACAAATTTCGGGTATAAATAGCACTAAAATAAGACGTTATCATGACCAAATTTTTATAAAGTTTATATGCAACTCTAAATGGAGGTCAGAAGTTTTATTTCTTTTATTATATATACATTTATATATATTTAAATGCTTTATTTAAATTGTTAAGTTTATAAAAAGAGCTTATTTAGCCAAAAACCTATTTTGACTCCGAAATGGCGTGTTGGGTGTCTAACCCCTTCCCAACTCGTAACTTAGCCTCCGAACCCTTTTACAAATCTGGAATTTTTGGTTTTTCTTTATTTATCCTTAAAATAACGATGACGAATATGTTATTAACATTTTGAGTCAACAATTGAGGTCGGTCTTACTCTGCTTTGTTTTGAAACCACCCGCCAAAAGAGTGTGGGAAAAGGTTAAAAAACGGGGCACTCACAGCAAGTAAATCAATAGCAAATACATTTCTTTTTCTTGAGCTAGTAAGTAAAACTTCATTTGTAATGTTGTTTTTGATAAAGTAGTGAGTAGTAGAGAAAGTGCAATTCATACCTTTATCATAGAATTGTGAAATACTTAGAAGATTATGTTTCAAACCTTGCACCAAAGAGACATTTTCAATTTTTACAGATCCTCTGATAATGGATCCATAACCTATTGTTTTTCCTTTTGAGTTTTCTCTAAAAATGACTGATGGTCCTTTGGATGAAATAATGTCGTAGCCCAAATCCAAATATGTGTCTAGAGCATCCATCTGCCTAATATCCATACATCGTTTGGTTGATCATCGCCATTAAGACACCCGAAATATAAATATTTAAATCATGGTACCCTTTACATCTTCGGGTCCATAGGGTTAGTTTTCTTTGGAAGCCATACTTGCCTGAATTTAAGCATTTTGACTTTGTTAGTAGGTTTAAATCTAAACAAACATTCATGAGACTGATGACTAAAAGTAGAACAAACTTTGCACTTGTGATAACCAGGTTTATCAGTCATTTGAGGTGAATTCTTTGATTCATTTTGATTCAGCCTGGAAGTCTTAGCAGCAACAAAATTGATTGGCTTAAACTTGTCAGTTGTCTTCCTTCTAATTCTTCCGCTTTTTCCAGCTGGCTGACATTTATCAGCTGTTGCAGTGGCTGACATTTTGTGAGGATTATGAACAGAAGGTTGACAACTGTCATTGTTTAACTTATCCTTTTTGTTAATGGACTTCTTAAGCTGATTTATATTTTTGGGATATTTGAAAGGTACATCACTATAAGCTAATCCCTTATTCTTTTTTAGAAGAATCTTGGGTTCACCTTTTGACTGTCTAATTTCGCAGTTTCCATCGTTATTTGAATATCCAAGGCCATGTTGGTCTTCATGATCCTTTTGTTGACTAATTAATGATGGTTTCAACAGCAGCTTTTGACTTTGAGTAGGTATCAAAAACATTGGTCATTCGAAGATTCCTTTCTACAAGGTCAACAAACTAGGCATCTGAGATTTTTGCTTGAATCTCATGTTTTTCATTGAGGCTTTTAAGTTGCAGCATTTCATTTTGATGTTCTTTATAAAGCTCAATGATCTTTTGCAACTCACAGTTTTCATCAGAAATTCTTTTAAAGTCACCAGATAAAGAAATATTAATCTTTTAAGTGTTTCAAACTTGGAATACATTTCTTGCATTTGTTCCATATCATCAACACTTGTGTCAGTATACTTCTTCTTTTGCCTTTTTGACATTTTGTTTGTTTTAATGTCAGCAGTCCTTGGAGAGGTTGACTTGACTTTTCTTTCAGGCTGACTTATGATCCCTTGTTCATAAAAACTATTTCCTATTTTCTTAACCACAAACTGATCAGGTTTGATGACCTTTGTCAGCTTGGTGTTTTTAATAGGTGAGCTTGGGAGCTCATCATCAGACTCATTTGAATCATTTGGACTAGGGGAATCATTTTTTGAATCATACACAACTGATTCTGCAACAAGACAAAGGTTTGCTTCTTGAACAAAATCAACAGATTCATCTTTAGATTCGGTCTCAATCCATGTTGTAAGATTTTCATCTTGCGCAACTAAACCCTTTTGTTTTTCAAAATTTATGGTAGCTTTTTTGTAATATTCATTTTTGATAGAAGGACAGTTTGAAGCAAAATGACCAGGTTTTCTGCAATTGAAGCATAACAACTTTTCTTTCTCATCCTTATCTTCATTGCTTTTGAAGTAAGGCTTCTGAAAGTTTGAAGAATAAGGTCTTTGAAAACTGAAAGAAGGTTTTTGAAGATTTGACGAAGATTTTTCAAAGTTTGTAGAAGGCTTTTGGAAGTTCTTTTTGAAAGATTTAAACTTTCTAAATTATCTTGCAAAATCAGCAAATTCATCTTCATCAAAGTCATCGTCTGATAGAGATGTAGAAATTTTTGGTGTCTCTTTTTGAGCTTGCAGAGAGATACCTTTAAAAAATTTCTCAATTTCTTGAGTTTTGATAACTTTCTTTTCATAAATTTTTAGACTAGCAACAAGACTATGCATATGAGTCTTGTTCAAATCACTTGCTTCATTTATGTCAGTGACCTTAATATGTCATCTAATTCCCAAGCTACTAAGAAAACACATATTTAAATTTTTTATGTTGTAAACTTTACCAAGGGAAGAACATCTATTACTTACCTCAAGAAATCTATCATATGCATTTTTCAATGATTCTTTTGGATGCTTTTTGAAGGCATCAAACTCTTGTATGCAATCGTAGAATTTGTTGTCCTTGGTGTTTTGATATCCTTCGACGTACTCAACAAGAACATCCCATATTTCTTTGGCAGTAATACAGTCGTATATTTGTTTATAGTTTTCATCTGGAACGACACTTGATAGAATGTTAACATCTCTAGCATCTAGTCCATACGTAATTTTATCTTCCTTAGTCCATTCAGATTGAGGTTTGAGAACATACTCTTCAATAGCAGGAGCAAGAGGATTTATGGTGTCATCATCTGCAGTAGAAGATTTACCAACTTTAGTATTGATTTTCATAGGTTGCATAGGACCACCTCTTACACATTTCATCAATTGTTTATTAATATTGATCATATATCTTGTAATTATTTATTTCCAAATGTCAAAGTGATCTTCATCGAAAATAGTTACTTGAGTAACATTGTTTGATTGAAAAGCTTTTGTAGTTGCCATGATTGAGCTTTCAAGTTTTTAAACTTGGAAAATAATAATTTTCAAAAAAGTAAAGCTCTGATACCAATTGTAAGTCCAATTGGCAACTAATAAGGCTAGAGGGGAGGGGTGAATAGCCTTTTAAAACTTTGAGGGTAGATTTGAAAAACTTCAAAAGTTACAGCAGATATTGTAATTTTGTCAGTCAGCTAATATAATGTCAGTTGGCTGATGGTTTTAAAGAAGTTGACGTTGTCAGCTGAAAATGATTTAATGGTTTTAATATTTTTGAAAATAGATCACAAGCTATGAGTAAAGTACCGAAGTACAATTTATAAAACAAGTAAGTAAACAATTTATGTAAGGTACTGGCTGACACTTTAGTAGATTAAGACTGCTTAAGTGTTAGATCAATTTATAAGAGCTGATGAATAAAAACAAAGCAGTTGAAGTGGTTCATGATATGCGAAAAAATGCAACTCGGGAAAAAAAATACTCAGCCGTATCAAGTAATAAAGTGTACAAAAGTATGAGTTATCGATCCCACAGGGAATGTACATAATTCTCATTCAACTAAGTACCAAAATTAGGCTAACTAATTATATTTGAGCGAAAAGAAATGAATTAAACTCCAAAAATATAAACAACCTAAGAAAGCAATTAAATCTAAACTAACGCACAAGTGGTTTGGCAATAACAAATCAAAATAAAAAGATAAGAGTGCATTATTTCTAGTCTAGCCGGTGTTTAAGTTAATCCTCTTTTTACTTTTTTTTTAATCTCAAGTCTTGGTAGTCGAGCACACTATTAATATTCGCTATGAGCTCTCGCAACGTATAACAAATCTAGCTACAACTCCTAGCTATGGGCTCTCGCATCTTATAACATGGGAGAAAATAGTCGCATGTCAAAACAAGCACCCAATGACTATCTACGCACAATCTCCTCTCGGTCTTGCGTAACGCAAACAATTATTGTGATTTTCGGAATTAATAGGACGAGCTCTCGCATCTTATCCTATAATTCTAGTGATCATCTAATGGTTTGCTACGCCATTAAAAGCATGAAGAACACATAATAATAACCAAGTGCATGGGTAATACTTCACAAAAAGAAATTCCCTCTATTTTTCTACAAATCATGTTCGTAGCCGACACAAACAAAATTGGTTAACTACGGGCTCTCGCATCTTATAGTCAACCCTAACCTCCCCGACCTCACGAATGGCTAAGGTAGTTCATTCGTGTGTCAAACCGAGTCTCGTGATGGCTATCGGTGTGTGTCACAAACACCAACTATTAAATTGATTGGTCCGAAATATAAAAGTAGCTCTCGCGGATCCTAAATATTTCTAAAATCATTTAATTATTGGCCAAATAATTAAAAGCATTGAATTCACAACATAATAACTCAACATGAAAGTGTACTAAATAAAGAGATAGATTAAATTAAATCACTACATTGGATATAGAAAAATAATTGCATTCCATAAATAAATTAAGCATAAACCAATTCTACATTTACAAAATTAATCAACCCAAGAAATTATAACAACTATCAAAAAATAGAGATATGAAGAATTAAACCGAACAAATTGCATCTCCGGGGTTGAAATCATTTGTAGATGTTTCGTTGGCTCTTGATTTGAAGCTCCAAACCTTCAATGGTAATCAATCAATGGAGGAAAGGAGGAATTTTTGGGTAAAATGGAGCTGGTGCCCCATTTGAGAGCAATGTCCCGAAATGGGGACTTGTTTTTCTCCAATAAAGGCTGCTGGAATTAAAAATGGATAAGGCACAAGAGTTTCGAAGCTGCCATGGGTATTTTTGGAAGAACAAGAGAGAAGCAGGGGCTGTTTTAGAAGGAATTAAGCGGTTGGGGCAAGGGCTGGAAAGGGATAACCCAGGTGAAGGCACGCGGGTCCAATAATGGGTTAAACGGGTAAGGCTATGAGAGGTAGTGGGTGAAAAGGTGGGTTGGAGGAGTAGATTGAGCCGGGGCAGACGCGGGTTGGATTGGGTCGACCAGGAGTTCGAGGGTCTAGCTAGTTGACCAGGAGGCGACACATGGTGCCATCAGTTGGGCGACAACTCAAAAGAAAGTTTCAGCTTTTGCTCCGGTGCCCCTGGAGTTCGTGGAGTTAGCGCCAAAGGTCCTTCCCCTCCCAACTCTTCAGATTAGTCCTCCGTTAGCCCAGTTAGCCTCCGTTAACCCTAAATTGCCTTGGAATGCTTAACAGACTTAACATACTTTGACCAAATAATTTTCAATTCAATTTTAAAGCCCGGAATTACCTCGAACTTCGTACTAAACACCATATATATGCTCAATTATGCATGGAAACCTACATTAAGCACAAATACACAAATAATAATATTTACAAAGCATAATTAACTCAAAAATAGCACAGAAAATTCCCATAAAAATTTGTGGAAATCTTGGGCTCATCAGTTCACAGTATAAATTGCTACGTCCACTACCAAGTTGGTCAAACTTAGATTTTTCAAGTGCACTAATATTATTAATAATCTATATGATTACTAATGGATCAGTATACAACAAAAAACCGGTGTTTATGGAGTATGATTGAAAATAATCACACTTGTGGGACAATCAACTAATTCCTTAATGAATAGGAAAGAAGTAAGGAATAACAAGACAGTGATTCCTTAATGAATAGAAAAGAATAACAGCGAGAACTATCTAGCTAGAGTTTTAAGACTGAGGTACTTCAAGTGAGTAATCTGCTTTAGAGAGTATGAATGTTTCAGTTCTTTTTCTTCAAGAGGTTCCTGGATATATATATATGAACTTGAAGTGCAATCCATTAGAAACACATTTGAATTTGAAATGTGCCAAATAATTCTAAAGTGTCTTCTCACAAGATCATGACAGGAATCCTGTATAGAAGATAAACAACAGTATGACCTAGCAAAGCACAAAATAGGTAAGTGTCAGTCTACCAAGAAATGTTTAAACATAAAAGGTAAAGAAACTGACACATAAAAACGTGGGTCAGCAGCTTCTAGGTGGTTGACAATATGATACTGCAAGCTGACCAAATATGCCTAAATTTAAGAGATTATAAGTTCTATCAAAAAGCATAATGATTTTAAGTAAATTTTAGTTTAAGCATAATTCAACAGTTCTTCTAGTTCCTTCCATAAGACTCTAGCGTCACGCTGGTAAGTAACTCCAAAACGAATGCTTGGAGAGAGAGAGAGTTCTTGAGCCATAAAACAACCATCGCGTTGCATTTGTTCCACGCACTTAATTATGGTGATCCATCCTTTGGGCGTCCCAAGCTCCCATCAATGAAAGGTTCCTTTTTCTTGGCAATGAGAGCATTAAGAGTCTCATCTTGCCATGATTTGTAATTAGTTTATATGAGTTTGAAATCTATTAAAGGGATTCCAGGAGTGTCTGAGGAGGTGAGATAATATGGGCTGGTGGGGTTTTGGGTGATGGCATAGAATTGCGTGGAAGATATTTCTTTTGATTTTCTTGTATCCTTCTTTGATGAAGAAGTTTCATCTCCTTCTTCCATATTTGTTACATAGAGAGGTAGGTTGATGACAGAGATGTATTAAGCACCGATACCATGTAAATCAGAATGAATAAAGAAGGAATCGGAATACGCTTTCATTATGAATTTATTGATTACAACCCTTACGAAAGATGTTTAAAAAATGTAAATAAAATATAGATTACCGGGAAAAATGTCATTATATGCTTTCTAGGACTTTGTATCAGACCAAATACAAAAATAAAAATAAAAATTATAACATTTCACTTTCCAACACTCTTTATTTAGACTCGTTTGGAAAGACAGACTAAGGCCTCGTTTAGTGCAACATTTTTAAAAACAATTTTTTCAATACGCAGCGTTTTTAAAATGCAGCTTTCAAAACACAATTTTTTCTTGTAAATTATAACACGTTGGAAAAATTATTTCAAAACGCTATTTTCATAAACAGAGTATTTGTAAACGTATCATATTTTTAAAACGCTCCATCGAAATATTTTAAAAGAGAAAACGCTACATTCTTGCTTACATTTTGGTTAAAATGCTCCACCAAACAAGCAATAAGTTGAAATTAATGTGGGTAAGCTGGCTCAAATGGCTCAAATAACTAACTTGACTGACCAAACAAAAGATAAGGAAAAAGAAAAAGAAAAAAAGGAGCGGAAGACCTAAATGAATTTATTGTGGAATTGTGATCCGTACACTATAGTTTGAGGTAAAAGCATCACCATCGTGAAATTTAACCAACTTCTTACAGATCTTCTTATTAAGAAGACAAAATATACAATGAAAAGATTCTTCTTATGCATGCCATGTAGGAAAGAGAAAAAAAAAATTGCTTCGAATTTAGGAAGATCCCCAATTGCCAAGAACAATACATGATGAAGATGGCGGTGTGATGCACGTCACTCCCCTAGCTAGTGCGTACACCACACGCGCGGGGGAGGTGAGTGAGAGGGGCGTGGGGTGGGGCCCAGCTTTGAAAAAACCAACCATTTTCTTTTCTTTTTTTTTTTTTTTTAACATTTTACAAACCTTCTAATTCCAATTGAAATGTTTTTGAATTGGGGGGGGGAGGGCGGGTCTATTTGTATGTAGGGGGGGGGCTGTGTGAGTGTGTGTTGGGGGGGGCCTGCCTTTTTGGGGGAGGTGGGGCGGGCGGATGCTTTCAATATGGGAGGGTGGGTTGGTTTTTAATTTCTTGAAACCGTTTTTTTTTACGTAATCCTTTCCTTCCTCCCCTATAAATATACCACTTCAACATTCTTCATTTACTCAACAACTTCTTCATTCTCTTTTTCATTTCTTCATCATCTCTTCTAAAAAATTACTTTCTCTACATACTTATCTTCGAAATTGATCCAAGAGGTAATAATTTTTTTCAAAATTTACTGAATTCTTTAGATTTTGAAGAAAATCAAAATACTCAAAACATTCGTATTCCTGAGAATGTTCAAAATTCTCAATTTTCATCTACTCCCCAATACCCGCCTAATTTTTCTAACAATCGAAATATTCCCAATTATCTAAGTTTCTACATGCCGTCAAAATTTCCAAATTTCTTGTCTAGTAACGTTCCATTTTCTCTGAATTATTGGCAACCTACGGGAAACCAATTTTTCATGCCGCAAGGTCCGCCTCGTGCATTTTCTCAATTTTACTGATCTTGAATGACTCACGTCGAACAAGTGTAGATGCAACCGTTAGGTAATTTTCGGAATGCCATTATTGATTCCGAGACACAAATCAATTTAGAAACAATTGATTTGGATGTCGAACCGGAACTAGAATCGGTACCTAGTAAACACAAGTCTACACGTGCAAGATGGACCAACTATGAAGATCTTGCGCTTATGGAAGATGTGCAGATTATTGGCCAATGTCCACTAGTTGGTAATAATCAAAAGAGTACTGCGCAATATTGGAAGCTTGTAGCTGATTATTACAACGAACATCGCCCAAGTAAATCGATGCCGAGAGATATCGCGAAGTTGACACCATGTTGATCAGCTAGAATTGCTCCATCAGTGAGAAGCTTCAACGAAATCTACAATAGGCTTCTCAATACTAAACACATTGGTTGGAACATTGATATTTTAATGAAAAATGCAAGGGAGCTATACCATCAAGAAAAATGTCAGCATTTTCTTTTTGAACATGTTTGAGATGTGTTAAAAAAATTCTTCTGTATCAATTTCTCCACAAACAGATATGTTTCACACCAATAAAAAAATCTAAGACGTATGAATCCGAGGGCGATCATTCTAAGACTAGTGTGGATGTTGAAGATGTGGAAGAAATCAATTTACGTAGTCGTCCGATTGGACAAAAGGCAGTAAAGAGGAATGCTAAAGCTAAAGGAAAAGTCGAAACATCTTCGGATGTAGATGGGTTGCATACGCTTTCTTATGGGATGGTGTTGTCGTTAGATAAATACTCAAAAATAAAAAAAAAAACAAGAATTTGAAATGAAAAGTAAAGAACTTGAAAAAAAAAATTGAAGCCGAAGCTAAACGATCAAGAGAAGAAAGAAAGGAACGTGAAAGGCTCGTGAAAGACATTGCTTTTCTTACTCAAGATACCTCACACATGAGTCCGACATAATTTTCTATGTATCAACACGGATGTGAGCAAATAAAGCTGCAGTTGAGAAAGAAAGGGTATGAATTGTAGTGCTTGTAGTTTAATGTAACTCTACTTTTAATATTAGAATGTTTTTATGTAAGTTTCATTATTAATTTTTTTTTAAAATGTAACTTTAAATTTTAGAATGTTTTTATGTAAGTTTCATTATTAATTTTTTTATGTAACTTTCAATATTAGAAGTTTTTTTTATTTAAGTTTCATTATTAATTTTTTTATTTAACTTTTAATATTAGAATATTTTTATGTAATTTTTTTAATGTAACTTTCAACATGTCTGAAGCTGAAAAAATTGGTTTGGGCGTGCTTGTTGAATCTTGCCTTAAATTAAATTTGCTTAAAATCATTCTACTTGTTGTCAGCCAAGAACTTATAAGTTATTTTATTTTGGTCAGCTTATGGCATAATTTTTTATCAGTCACTTCTATGAGATGACCATAGTTTAAAAGTGTCAGCTTCTTTACCTCTTTTACTTGAACATCCCCTGGTACTGACACTTTCTTGTTTTGTGTTTTGTTAGATATTTTTGTACGTTATCTTTCTAACAGGATCCCTATGATCTTGTGAGAAGATACGTCTATATTACTCAAACACATTTCAAATTCAAATGTGTTCCTAACGGGCTACACTTCAAGATCATCTATAAATACCCTCAGGAATCAATTGAAGACATATAGAAGTCTGAAGCATTCATACTCTCAAAGAAATCCTCCCTTGTTATTCTTCAATGATAATTTCTCTATAGTTATTGTTTAGACAAACACAGAGTGATTTACTTCATATTCTTTAGAAATCAGTCAGTTTGTCTCACGAGTTTGATTGTTATCCAATCATACTCCATAAACACTGGTCATTTGTTGTACATTGATCCATTAGAGATGACCTAGATTTTTAATAAAAATTAGTGCACTTCAAAAATCCAAGTTTGACCAACTTGGTAATGGACATAGCAGTTTTACTGTGAACCATTTCAATTTCTCTGTCAGTTATTTCATCAACTCTTACAAACTGATCTAACACTTAAGAAGTCTTGATCTACTTAAGTGTCAACCAGTTACTTATATAAATTGTTTACTTAATTGTTTTGATAAATTGTTCTTCAGCTCCTTCTTTAGATTCAGTGATCTATTTTAAAAGAGAATTTTTTTAAAACAATTGTGTCGCCTAGTCGACCAATATTCGACTTCACCTTTGTAAAACATCAACTAGGCTGACACATCAATTGTGCGACAAAATTACAAATTCCGCTGCAAACTTTTAAAGCTTTTGAAATCCATCCTCAAAGTTTTTAAAAGGCTATTCAACCCCCCTCTAGCCTTGTCAGTTACCAACTTGACTTACAATTGGTATCAGAGCTTTGCTTTTTGAAAATTTATTTTTCCAAGTCTAACAACTTGAAAGCTCGATCATGGCAACCATAAAAACTTTTCAATCAAACAATGTTACTCAACTACCCATTTTTGATGAAGATCACTTTGATATTTGGAAAGAAAGAATTACAGGATATATGAACAATATTGATAAACGATTGATGGAATGTGTAAGAGGTGGTCCTATGCAACCTATGAAAATCAATACTAAAGTTGGCAAATCTTCTACTGCAGATGATGATACTATAAATCCTCTTGCTCTGTTATTGAAGAATATGTTCTCAAACCTCAATCTGAATGGACGAGGAAGACAAAATTACAGATGGACTAGATGCAGTGTCACACATTCTATCAAGTGTTGTACCTGGTGAGAACTACAAACAAATATATGATTATGTTACTGCCAAACAAATATGGGATGCTCTTGTTGAATATGTCGAAGGAGATCAAAACACCAAGAACAACAAACTCTATGACTACATACAAGAGTTTGATGCCTTCAAAAAGGATCCAAAAGAATCATTGAAGAACTCTTACGATAAATTTCTCGAGGTAAGCAATAGATGCTCTTCTCTTGGTAAAGTTTATAGCATGAAAGATTTGAATATGCATTTCTTAGTAGCTTGGGAAGTAGATGGCATGTTAAGGTCACAACCATAAAGGAAGCAAGAGATTTGAACAAAACTCATATACGTAGTCTTGTTGCAAGTCTAAAAATTTATGAAAAGGAAGTTCTCAAAACTCAAGAAATTGAAAAACTTTTAAGGTATCTCATTGCAAGTCAAGAAGAGGCACCTAAAACTTCTACATCTCATGGATGATGACTTTGATGAAGATTAATTTGCTGGTTTTGCTAGACTATTTAGAAAGTTTAAATCCTTTAAAAGGAACTTTCAAAAACCTTCTGCAAGTTTTCAAAAATCTTCCTCAAATTTTCAAAAACCTTCCTCAAGCTCTCAAAGACATTCTTCTTCAAACTTTCAAAAGCCTTACTTCAAAGGAAATGAAGACAAGGATGAGAAAGAAAAGTTGTTGTGTTTCAACTATAGAAAACCAGGTCATTTTGCCTCAAACTGTCCTTTTACAAAAAATGAACATTACAAAAGAGCTCCCAGAAATTTTGAAACACAAAAGGGTTTGGTTGCTGAAGATCAAAATCTTGCAACATGGATTGAGACAGATTCTGAAGATGAATCTGCTGATTTTGTGCAAGACGCAAATCTGTGTCTTGTTGCAGAATCAGCTATGTATGATTCAGAAAATGATTTTCCTAGTCCAAAATATTCAAATAAGTTTGATAATGAGCTGCCAAGCTCACCTATTAAAAACCCAAGGCGACAAGGACATCAAACCCGACCGGTTGTGGTTAAGAAAATAGGAAATAGTTTTTATGGACAAGGAATCATAAGTCAGTCATAAAGAAAAATCAAATCAACCTCTCCAAGGATTAATGACTTCAAGATAAGCAATATGTCAAAAAGGCAGGAGGAGAAGGCTACTGACTCAAGTGTTGATGATCTACTAGAACAAATGCAAGAAATATATTCCAAGTTTGAAACACTTCAAATAATTCATGTCTCTTTATCTGGTGATTTCAAAAGAATTTCTGATGAAAACTGTGAGCTTCAAAAGATCAATGAGCTTTATAAAGTACATCAAAATGAATTGCTGCAACTTAAAAGCATTAATGAAAAACATGAGATTCAAGCAAAAATCTCAGATGCCCAGATTGCTGACCTTGTAGAAAGAAATCTTCGACCGACCAATGTTGTTGATACTTACTCAAAGTCAAAAACGTTGTTGAGACCATCATCAGTCAACAAAAAATCATGAAGACAGAACATGGTCTTGGATATTCAAAAGATGATGGACAACTTGTGAGATCAGGATACCAAATGGTGGACCTAAGATTACGCTCAAAAGGATAAGAGATTAGCTTATAATCTTTGCACCTTTCAAATATCCCAAAAACATGAATCGGCTTAAGAAGTCCATTAACAAAAGGACAAGCTAAACAATGATTAATGGGTTGTCGGTCTTCAGTTATAAGCTTAAAAAAATTGTCGGCTAATGCAACAGCTGATAAGTATCAGCCAACTGACAAATGTCAGCCAAATGACAAAAGAGGAGAAATCAGAAGAAAGACAACTAACAAGTTCAAGCCAATCAATTTTGTTGCTGCTAAGACTTCTAAGCTAAGTCAAAATGAATCAAAGAATTCACCTTCGATGACTGATAAACCTGGTTATCACAAACGCAATATTTGCTCTACTTTTGGTCATCGCCTCATAAATGCATGTTTAGATTTAAACCTCTTGACAAAGTCAAAATGCCTAATTTTAGGCAAGTTTGGCTTCCAAAGAAAAACTAACCTATGCACCCAAAGATATAAAAGTTACCATGATTTAAATATTCATATTTCGGATGCTTAATGGCAGAATGATCAACCAAGCGACATATATGGATAATT